>CAIGQV010019084.1:3004259-3018303 GCA_903798115.1 Danio jaintianensis
CCCCCCCCCCCCCCCAGAACAACATAAAATAAAGACAAAGAAAGAAATAGTACGAACTTTAAGCTGCATAATTTATTCACGCTGCAATGCATGCTGGGAGTTTTGTACTATGCTGGCACCCAGCATGCATTGCGGCATCAATGAATTATGCAGCTTTTTTTTTCTTTTTAGCAACCATGGTTTAGGTTCATATCCTGATTCTTGATGTCTGTGTGTCTTAAAAATATTGCTGGAGCTCTCACAGTTTTGTGCATGAAATTCTAATTATTAACTAGGAGTTTTTGTTAGTTCCTCCATAATTGTTTGTTTACTGTTTATGTGAAGCTGTGGTATTGTCCCAAATAACATCACATGAAACAGACAAAATAATTGCATTTTTTTTTATAACTTAACTTATAAAATAATAGAAATTATATCTGTAAAATTTAAGTACATAAAGCTTCTCATTGCCATTCTTGTCATAATTGATGAGTTTCAGAAACACAGTTATAACAACCAGAGAAACATTAAAATAAAAGCATAACAGATCAAGAGCCCAACTAAAGCAGCCTCTGATCTCCACGATGGTGAGGTCAAATGAAAGATTTTCAATAAAACATATAAACCTCTCTTAATTATTAAATATTTTTACAGAAATTAAGTCAGACTGTAATCAGTGAAGCTGGTAATGCTGCTTGCGGAATTGTTTAATCCTCTGTTTTAATTCAGTTGGTTTGGTGTGAGGCTGTTGCTGTATAGTTTTATTTCTTGTTCTTTCCTTCAGTGATTGTGCTTGTTAACAGCAGGTGTTCATCAGTGTCTGAATTCACTCATTTGTGGTCCTTTACTCTGTCTAGTGGACTAAACTAATCAACTTATTTAGGGACTTCCGTATTTTGTACAGAAATGAACTGTTAATCATTTAACAGGTTTTTCACTGTAGATTGTACAGACTTTTACTGTTAAAATTACGGACATTTTTTACAGTGTGATAAGTGGATCCTGTGAGAACCTGTCCATGGAACTCTGCTATGAATGCATTTTACATCATGCATCATCTGTCAGAGGTCCTCAGTTGTTGCACATTCGGGCCACTACCCAACATCATTATACAGCATGGAAGAGCCAGGTTAAGATTTAAAACTACTCAGACTGTGTTTTGTGCATGGATTTATGGTGAGTAAATTATGGGATAATTTTCTTTTAGGCAAAATATTCCTTTAAGCAACAATCCCTATTACTTTGGAATAACTGTCATAAGACATATATCAACAAATAAAAAAATCAATAACTGAAATTTTAAAATCTATTAGAGTGAAACTAATCTGTTATCACATAAAATTACATTTCCAAACAATTTAGACTCTCTGAATCACATGTGTATCACTTGCAAAATGTGCATTAACCCTCTGCTCCAGTCAGGAGTTTTTAATCAAGAAATACTGTATGGATAAAACATAAATTTGGATACAAGATGCAATGACAATCAAGGCTTTATCAAACATTACATACTTCCCTGGTCTATCACTTTTATAAAAACCTAATGATAATGAAACTGAACCACAAAATGTGGTTCAGTTTCAATGTGGTTTAAAATACAATTCTCCAGTCCAAACTTTATCCTCATTCAGTCTGTTTCAAGATAAATCATATGTAGCTTACATTGCATAAGAAAAGTTTCTCAACATTATTCAATCCAGCTCAATCAATTCATTCTCCCACAATAAAAACAGTATTTAATGAACTGATTCTTTCCCAACAATGTCAAATAGATTTCAGTTCCCGATTGTCATGTTAATTTTTTTTGACTTTTCATGCACTTTCATTGTAAATTATTTTTCAAATAAATCTAGCTCCAGGTCCTGAATATCACTCGTGATTTTGGTACACTGCACATATTAAACGGTGACTCACTCTGAGCTCTTCTGTGTCCTAAAAATGCTTGTTTTGCCTTATGGCATGTGTGTCAGGGAAATGATAAATTAGCTTCGCAATGCTACTTCTTAACCATTGTGTCCCTTGCTATCTTATCTTCGCACAGGCTATTTGAGACTTGTAGCTTACGAATGTGTTGAAATTAATCATTTTCTTATCAATGCTCATAAAACACTTTGTCCCAGCTGTGGGCTCGTAGCCAGGAGGGCCTGTTTGCAAATAGCTGCGCTCTGATCATCTTTAGCCTTTGTTCAGGGGTTCAGTGAATACATGGCAGCGTTTTTAGTCTGCACGTCTTATTAATGAAGCGGGCAGACAGATATCTAGCGTATAACTAAAGATCCCGCTGAGGAAGTTTGGGCCGAAAACATCAGTCTGAATTTAGGACATACACAGAGGATGTGCTTGAGGAATATTTCTTTCATTTATGCAAATTTCTCTCTGTGATGAATGTCAACCCACCCTGCTATGTGTATTTACAATTTTTCCATGTGCATCACTCTTTTTTTTTAAGTGGTTTCAGAGGAAACACAATGCACATCCATCATTCAGACTGAAAGAGGTTCTGTAGACTGTCTTTAGCTCAGCGTCAGCAGAGGGGCAGAACTCAGTCTCTGTCTGATACACAGTTAATCGACTCCCAGGTCTCTAAAACTCACTGGCCTGCACTCATTCCCACACTCTCAGTCCGGTTTATCTGGACAGCTCCACTTCATTCCTTTTAGGCGGTTTGTAAATCATCCTGTCAGCGCAGACATGTGAAGCCAAGCACACACTATGAAGCTGAAGATTGCTACTGTTTCATTTTTTTTTAAGGATCACATCAAATAAATGTAGCATGTTTTATATGCTGTTGTTTTTTTAAGATAAAGCAAGAACTTCTAAAGGATCTTCAATAGTGTGGTCAATCAGCTAGGCTTGATTATGTTTATGGAGTGCACAGTAATGTTAATGCTTTGTTAAAGTAATCACATATTTTACTTTTAAACCTACACTGCTGTTTTTTCTAAAAATATTCTCTCGACTTCCTGATTCTATGAAGCCTCTCCCAAAGAAATGCACAAAGAGCTCTGGTTGGTCAGCTGGCCCAGTTTGTTTCGATACGCTGACCATCTATTGCAGTGGTTTTCAACCATGTTCCTGGAGGACCAACAGCACTGCACTTCTTCTGAGTCTCTTTAACCAAATACACCTGGAGGAGCAACTGTCAATCTCGACCAGTGGACCAATGAAGTCCACCCATGATGTAAACGAAACTCGAATTGCATCTTTTGCAAATGCAAGCGCAGAATGTGGGAGCAAGAGCGAAGGAGACAAAGTCCGTATAGAAAACTTTCTGAGTGGAAAAACTGAATTTGTTAGCAATTAGGAAAACTTTGAGTTTATGTTTTAGTTTTGTGCAATGAAATTCTAAACACATTTTCATTTTTGATTCACGCTCATATTTTGGTATGCGACCTCATTGTTTCTTATTCTGCATTTAGTTTTTGCTTTCGCGCATTCTAATTTTACATGTGATGTCAATTATTTTTTGATCCTATACTAGTCCACTAAACAATATTCAACACAGTCTCATTGGAAATATGTGCTTCAACATATGCTTGACTGCAGTTTCTAGGTAAATTAAAGTAACAGGGCAGTATGATGCCAACAACTTGTGTTTCTTTTCACACTAATGATATTTACAGGGTGTGATACAGTTCACGGCCCCCTGGCCGCCGGGAAGAAGGAGGCAGAGAACCGACGAAGCTTAAAAGGTATTTATTAATAAAAGGAACGGCAGCTCCTCACGGAGACTGCCGTCTAAACCAAAACAAGCAGAACATAACTGTCCAGGCCTGGACCTCTCTCAGCTTCCTCTGGCATCATTCCTCCTCTTATAGTCCAGAGCTCCTTCCGTGGGATTCGAGGACGGTGTGCGCCACAGGTGTATTCACTTACACGCCCCCTCACCACATACCCCTTGGGGGTCTTGGCGCCACAGCACCCGCAAGACCTATATGAGACAGGCAGAGAGAAAAGGAGATGGAAAAAAGCAGGAGGAAAGACAGAGTAGACTGAGAGAGGGGAGAGAGGCAAAAGAAAAACATTAAAAAAATAATAATTCTTGGCTCGGTTTTCCTGCACGTTGTCTCCCGGTCCTTCACCAGCTGAGAGATCAGTGACGTGCTGGGTCCCTGTGAAGGAATGTATCCACCCGCCTGTCTTTTGGCATCCGGCGGCGGCTCTTCGGCATCTAGCAGATCGCGGTGACTCCCCCATCTTCCTGGGATGGCTCCTCTCAGCTCTTTCCCACACAGTGGTGAGCTCCGCGTCCCCTGCTCCTCACCATGCTGGGAGTCGGCAGCAGGCAGACTCACCCCTGGCCGCCCCGGCGCTCTCGGCAGACAGACGGGTTTCTTCCCCACTCAGGTTCTCTCCCGAACACTCACCCCTCTCAGCGGCGAGGGCGTCTGGACAATGTCTCGGTCCCCTGGCCGCTGGGAATAAGGAGGCAGAGAACCGACGAAGGTTAAAAGGTATTTATTAATAAAAGGAGAGACTGTCTAAACCAAAACAAACAGAACATAACTGTCCAGGCCTGGACCTCTCTCAGCTTCCTCTGCCATCATTCCTCCTCTTATAGTCCAGAGCACAGGCCGGTGTGCGCCACAGGTGTATTCACTTATGCGGCGGCCTCATTCCGTTCCCACAGCTCTCAGCCCCGCCCCCTCACCACATAGGGATATACTATTGACAAATAAAGGAATATGTATGTGCAGTTCTTTGCACTAAATAAATGCCACATAACAACTTAGTGTATATGATGTAAAATACATTTGCCTCACATAGCTACTGTATCTCCATATGTGCAACTATTCTGGAGTGGTCATTTGCTCAGTAGCTCATTTTGTAGTTATGGTGTTTTAATTGTAAAGCAGAACACTCACGTTCTTGTCCTGTGAAGCACAGTTAATTGTTAAAATATGCAAAAAAAACCTGAAGAAAAATATTTCACGTTATGTAAAAATGTATACTGAATAGTATAGCCTTTTTTTGTTGTTGTTGAGACATATATGTTTTGCTTTATAGTTTTACAAAAGCTACATTCAAATTACTCTTACATTAATGTAACATTTCACAATTACAATAGATCATTTTCTTTTTTTTTTCTGGTTAACATGAGCTAAGAAGTGAATGCTTTAGTTCAATATACATTCTTCATAACAAAATGCATTAACCTATTAACTTTACAAAATAGCATAACCAACTGTACATAAAGACAGTACGGATTGCGGTGAACAGGGATCATTTTGATAATGTTGATATGAGTGCACAAAACCTTTTAAAAATGGAAAAAAAAAACTTTTACATTTTAGTTCATCATTGCTGTGTATATGTACATTAATAAACCATTAAAGTTAGACATGAGCTGGAACAATGTTATATGATGGTATATGCTTTCACTGAAAAAATTGGCCCATTCATTAATTTTCCTTCGGCTTAGTCCCTTATTTAACAGGGATCACCACAGTGGAATGAACCACCACCATTGGCCCATATTATTTAATTATTGAATTGAAACTTATTTTAAAAGGTAATTTTTTTTAATTGTATTTTTTAGAAAAACTTTAACAAAGTTTTGAAGAAGTTCCATATTTCTGCAGAAAAAAAAACTACATTACCAATAATAAAAATAAAACTACTATTATAGAAGCCATGACAATGTTTTAAAGGGGTGGTCCACTACTTTATCATATTTTAAACTTAGTTCACGTGTAATGTAGATGTGTGAACATAAACATCTTTGAATGTAATATGCTCAAAGTTCAATGCAAATTGAGACATTGGCTTTTACAGAGTTTGCTTAGCAAAGCCTACAGCGAACGAAGTTTGGGAACTACAAGAAAATACATCTGGGTTAATGAGATCATAAACCCTTCAGGTTACGCGCATACACCCCGCACAGCAAAGGGGTGTGGCCAGATGCGCTGTAATGTTATAGCAATGAAAGCTAAAATGTTGTCCAAACGCTGCTATTTCCACAGAGCTTGTTCTGTTTCTGTATTTGTGCTTTCAAAGGACATGACACAAAGAGAGAAGTGCTTACAATTTAATTTGTATTATGTTTCAGAGAATTATAAAAAAAGATATAGCTAGCATTTGACAAAGGACAGCTTCCAGAATCTCTCCTAGTTCAGTGCTGGATTCGGCTAAAAACTCCTCAAAGAAGGAACAGTTCCAACCATAATAGAAGAAGCTGTGGAATGTGAGCCAGTATTTTTATTTGTTAAAATTGATCTATTACATGCATAGTTTCTAGCGTTAACGGTATGTTGTAGCAAGGACGTAAACAAGGATGTAAACAAATGGAAATGCTGTTTGGCATCGTTAACAATTTAGCTACAAATTTAGATTTATCCATCAAACCTCTGTAAACACTCACAATCTTCAGCAGCGCTGCAGTGTCTCTCTATGTGGCCGCTTTCCGTGCATTCTACATCTCAAATAATGAACTTGCAGTAGATATGTAAACGTTTCATATTACTTACACATGCTTATTCCAAATATATATGAAAGACACTTGTCAGATTTTATTTTAGAGAGCATGTCCTCTTCATTTTCTGTCTGATTCAGACTTGAACTGATACTGATTAACAGTTATAGTACACTGACTGGCAGTGTATTTACACAACGGCAAAGCGCATACTAGAGGCGTGGCGCGTCCTGGTGACGTGGAGCCAATCCGTGAATCAAAGCACATTATGTTAGCTGACCAATCACAGCGTCTTAAGGGCGGGCTTTCAGAGGAACTAGGAAATATATAGTTGTTTTCATGTTAACTGAGTAGCAGTATATAATTAAAGTAAGATATATGAAAAAAATAACATGATTTTTTACAAATGAAGCATTAGCACACATTGCTTTGCACCCCATAAACACAATCAAGCCTTAAAAATAATTATGTTTGCTTGTCATTTTGATGCCTATTTTTGCATTTGTTAATTACCTGCAGTTTTATTAAATCCATTTATTATCCATTGGTTAATCCATTATCCATTTTTATCATGCCAGTATTTCAAACTTCAATTAAATACACCTGATGAGCAAGTATTTATAATTGTAACAAAATCATGGTTGATGCATGTGCATATGCATCTCTGACAGCAAAATTTTGGGGATCTGGTTGAGCAAGGATTATGACAATGTTGTCTGTATGCAAAAATGTTTACCTTTTTCCATTTTAAGTACATATTTGTTATATAGCCATACCCTAAAATTATTACATTGAACTAAATTGAATCAAAATTCACATATGAACAGTCAATCTGGTTATTGTGTCATTATTATGGATAACAAAAGGTTCATATTTTGGTTTTGTTAGTCCCCAACAACAGGCTGATATGCATGCAAGGCCAAAAATACTTTCATTGTCTTATAATATGCATACGCTTGTGTGAGGTGTACCCTGCAGTGTGTGCCATTTGGTCATTTGTTCAGCTTGGCTCAAGCTCTTGAAATGGATTTCACACGTTTTTTTTTTTTTGTGACCAGTATGAAACCCACTTTAGTTGGTTAACCAGAGACCTACAAGCTATGCAGAGCAAACACAACACACAGAGAACAAGAAAGCAACAATTTTGATCACAGTTAAGCGTGTGATTTTGGATTCGATTCTGATCCCAATTTTGATTTGTGCAACTTCGGGCAGAATTTAAGCTTGAAATTCAAAACAGTTAAATCAGAACTACAAACCGATTGAGTTGAAATCATTGTTTGTGCCCTCGCTGCACCTGCGCAAAACACACACTTACAAGTTCACAGGAGTACAGGGGTGAATTGGGTAAACAAAATTGTCCATAGTGTATGAGTGTGTGTGAATGGGTGTATGGGTGTTTCCCGGTACTGGGTTGCGGCTGCAAGGGCATCTGCTGCGTAAAACATATACTGGAATAGTTGGCAGTTCATTCCACTGTGGCGACCCCTGATAAATTAGGGACTAAGCCGAAGGAAAATAAATGAATATATATATATATATATATATTTTTTTTTTCTAATGATATTTGTTGTGGTTTTAAATTTTTTCCTTTCTACCCGAGCTTTCCACTTCTTTCCTATACATGGCATAAATACATGAATTAATCCACGTTAAAGAAAAATAAGAAGGGGCCGCAAGGTGTTGATTTCATACATACAGTGTGAGCAGTCAAGCTGCTGCTGAGCAATCGGACTGTATAGTGTGAGCACATGAAACGTGAACGTTTTGGCTTTACATAGAGTGGGAGTTGGTACCATGCTGAAATCACATGGAAATTGCAAAGGCGCACAGTGTATGCACAGCCTTACATGTTGTGATTTGTAGGAAGAAGAAGCTGATCTAAATAAACTGGGAACTGACAAAGTCCCCTGTACATCTATAGTCTTTGAAACTGATCCTTCTAACATCCCACGTTGTATGGTAGGTTGCTGTCGCAGTCATCATTAAAATGATGGGAACACTAAACAAGGTTGGGCTATACTGTGGTATAGTTGAGAAAATGAACTTTAATCATTTGATTCCTCACAGCCTTATCTTTAGGCAGTAAAAATAAGCAACTGTGGGATGTTTCTTTCTTATATTATTTGCACCTTGGAAGTTAGATTCAATGAATCCACTGCAACTGTTTCTGTTAGATCTGCTAAAGCAGCAAGATCTGCTAAAACAAAATCACATGATTTTTTTGATGTGCATTATAAAATGTTTTCGATAAATGTGTTTCCATCATAGTTTATGCACATAAAGCTTATTGTATAAAGTTTATCCTACAAGTTGTGTGTATACGTTTTTTATGATTATTTTCAACACTTATACACATCTTAGTGTTTCCATTGAACATTTTGTATGCAATATTCCAAAATGTGCATAAAAGTAAGTGGATGGAAACATATATACAGTATTATTTTAGGAAGGGGCATTAATTTATGTTGGGGTCTGTGCACACAAGTGGGTGGGCAATGTTTCACTGAGAAATCACCACAAAACAGCTAAAGATCCATTTGGAACATTGACTCTTTCCTTTTTAGAGTCAATAACTTTATACACAGTGCACTTTCAGATTTAAATCTTAGCTGGATGTTTTCATTCACTTAGAGCTGTGTTACACACTGCATGAATGATTATTTTAAAAAATCCATAATAAGAGCACTTTATATATTCATCATGATATACATCAGTAACTTTCCTCTGTAGGTCCATCCATGAAATGCAATTAAATGGTGCAAAAATATATAAAAATAATAATTAAATAAAACGAGGGTGGCGCGGTGGCACACTGGGTAGTGCTATCGCCTCACAGCAAGAAAGTCGCTGGTTCGAGCCTCTAATAAAACACTCTGTGCAGATATAGGGGAGAGCGGGGACATTTTTCATAAAAACCTCATTTTAAAAGATAATGTTTTAGCAGAAATATATTTTTGCTGTGGTAACTATCTCAGAAGAGTGGTCTATCAGAATCAGGTGCTATTTTGTATCAATGAAGAACAACTCCAATATAACTTTACTTTAAACAAAAGTAGCACAGTTACTTTTGAACCCATAGGCAGAGAAGAAGTTAACACACGGGTGAGTCAAAAGTAACAAACATATTTGCTAGATTTACTAGTTTAATCTTGTTTATTTTAAGTATATCTGACTATGAGCTGGTGTCACGGTGGTGAAGTGGGTAGCACAATCGCCTCACAGCAAGAAAGTCGCTGGTTTGAGCCTCGGTAGGTCAGTTGTCATTTCTGTGTGGAGTTTGCATGTTCTCCCCGTGTTCACGTGGGTTTCCTCCGGGTGCTACGGTTTCCCCCACAAGTCCAAAGACATGCGGTAGGTGAGTTGGGTAAACTAAATTGTCCATAGTGTATGAGTGTGTATGGATGTTTCCCAGTGATGGATTGCAGCTGAAAGGGCATCCGCTGCGTAAAACATATGCTGGATAAGTTGGCGGTTCACCCCGGATTAATAAAGGGACTAAACCAAAAAGAAAATGAATGAATGACTATGAACTTGTTAATGTTAACTGCAAACATATTTTGTCCTTTATTTTTGCAAAAACAAACAACAACTGCATTTTCATTTTAAATTTCAGCTCCATCAAATGTTTCAAAAGCAATTCAACAATGCAAAATGTGAAAATGTTCTTTTTTTTATTATCATTGGCAATTTGGATTAATCTTATAAAACATGAGTCAAAACACTGAAAACTAACGTGGAAGTGAAAAATAAGGCATGGCTATTAGCAGTGGGACATAAATAACAGTGTTACTTTCATCCTCAAAGTAACTCTTGCCATTTAAATCTGATTTACTTTTAAACTGAAAAACTCGGACATTTCAAACTCAAGGATGTGTTATTGCACTAAATAACCTGTAGATTGATCATTAGTGTGGCATGAAAAGAGAAACACAACTTGTAATAAGGAAAAAAGAACCACTACAATAATTTACTTCCCAAAATCACATGATATTTGGCAGCTCCAATAAGTGTTGCATGCTGAATGTGCTGTTATAGCCTGGAAATTAAATGTTGTCAGGGCTTCGAGAAAATCGCTTTGTTACTTTCGTCCCACGTTACTTTTGTCCCCGCTCTCCCCTACTGTGAGTCTCACATCTTGAACAGCATGAAAATGGGTTATTTTGTTGCTTATTCTGTCTGAATGGCCAGTTATTAACCAGAGTAATCTGCAGTCAGAATCTGACCTAATGGCCTTTAGTGAAAGACGTACTTACATGAGAATAACACTACATTATAAAAAGAGAATAGGGCCGGAAGGCACAAAGGATAAACAAAAAGGATTTTGCAATTCATATAGTTGATTTCTTTTCTGAAATAGAGGTACATTTATTATTCAAACCCTTTTTTTCTTATGATGAGAGTGTCAGGCTAAGTTCAGACATGTGTAAATTAAGCCATTCACGTCTATGTTCTGCAAGAAAGAGGAGCATACTAACTCCTGGCAGCCTTATTACCAAGCAGCTTTGCAATTACATTTTGAATAATTGTGCTAACAAACTTAAGCTCAATCTCTTTTGATCCAAAGAAAGAAATCTAGCCACATGCAAATTACGTATTCCACACTGCAAAAAATGCTTTTCTTACTTAGATTTTTTGTCTTGTTTCTAGTCCAAATATCTAAAAATTCTTATATCAAGAAGCTTTTTCTAGGTAAGCAAAACATAATGTCTTGTTTTAAGAAATAATATGCCAATATTAAGTGAGTTTTTCCTTAAAACAAGCTAAATAATCTGCCAAGGGGGTAAGCAAAATATTCTTGTTTTTCCTTTTGACAAGGCAAAGAGCAGGGAAATCACTCTGAAATCACATAAACAGTAGCAAGGTATCATAATGAGTGAGAGTGCTGAGGTGCTTATATATGTGTGTAAATTGGCTGTAGGTGTCTGTGTCATTAAAATTCTGGTTGATGTGCATCAGGTGCAGAGGATTATGGGATATGGAGTCTGGGTGAGTGGTAAAGGTGATGAGTGATGCAACTTGTGATGACCGTGAGCACTCCAACTGGACTTTTCTTTCTTTCTTTTTATTTTTTGCTTTCTTAAAGGCAATAATTATGTAGCTGCTGATGCAGTGATAAATGCTTCATTAGTGTAAAAATACATGTATGTGTGTTGTTGATTGTTTTTTAATTTTTTTATTTTTTTAGGGTTGTGCTTCAAAGACACTTGGATATATATAGACAATCATTTTCCATGAATTAAATGAATTAACTCAGGTTTTAAGTCAGTGTAGTTATTTTATACATCAAAAAGATCAAAAGGAACATCATCATCATTTACTTACACTCAAGTGGTTCTAAACTTTTATGAATTTCTTCTGTTGAACACAAAACATGATATTCTGAAGATTGTTGGGGGAAAAAGCAGCCACATCGTTACTCGTAGTTGAAAAAAAAACTATGGAAGTCAATTACCTTTTTTTTTTTTCTTTTTACAATTTTTTTGCACTGCTGTGTGCACAACAAGGACGAATCCTGAACATTGATTAGTAGCTTCTAATTATCCAAAGGCCTCACAATCCACATGAGACTTGAGGGAATGCACCTCGGTTCTTCATAGTCTTTTTTGGTATGTAAATTTTGTTCTTTAGTTCCAAAAAACTGATCCCAGCCTCCCCGAACTACCTCTTTTAATTGGAAGCCGGCCTATGAATATTTTTAACATAGCATGAAATAGACTACAAAGTCTGTAATTTTTCAGTTTTATCTTTTGTAATTGTTCTGACAGCACTTTAATTAAGGTCATCAACAGATGGAATAATGAACAAACAAGCTGCTGGTTGATTTTCTCTTGTTTTATCTTATTAACAATTGCATGTAATACCTTGCTTTTCTAATTAAATGACAATCCAAGCAACACTTGGCTTATTTAGTCTTTACTGTGTTATTTATTTATTTTTATTTTTTGCGTTACTGTATTTTGCACAAGCAAGGCCAAGAGAGAGATAAAGGGTCTTGTAGCTTGTTTACGCAGGAGCACAGAAAGTGTTTCATCTGAGGCATCATGCTGTGTGAAAGGCTGCCTTGTGTGACCTTGATTTATAGGCTACGACCAGAATATATTGTAAAGCCAACAAGACAAAACTTGTAATGGCTTCCCTGCTGAAGACGGACAACAGGAATTGTTCCCATCTTGGTTATTAAATGGTCTTTGAGGCGAGCAGCTCGTCAGGCCCGCTGTCAGGATTTAACAGGCCAGATTGTTTACAGCATTCACTTTGCTTGCCTTGCATTTTTTTCCCCTACATCAATTGAAAGGTGAAAAATCTGTATATACAGTAACTGTATGTATATGCTACATACATGCACCTAAAAAAAACAGTAACATACATAGCACACAAGTTTACAGACAAAATAATGTTTTAACCTAAAAAAAAAGTTGTAAATTTTTTTTTTGGTAGAATAATTCTGATTTTTAATAACAAAATTTAAACAAGTTTTATGTTATTGTTATTGTACACAAACCCAATAAGTCCAGAAAAAAAATCAAGTATATGAAGTCATAAGTCTGAAAATGTAAATTTGCGAATGTTAAAAAATGTTCAAAGTCCAGAAATTTACCAAGAACATCATTAAAAAAGTTTATGTATCATTAGTGGCTCAACAGTAATTTTATGAAACTATGAAAATTATTTTGTGTGGAAAAAAAATGTAAAAAAAATTTCAGGATCAATTCAGTTGCTGTCTATGGAGGGTCAGAGAGGTCTCAGATTTAAGCAGTGTTGGGCACGTTCCTTCAAAAGAGTAATTAGTTACAGTTACTAGTTACTTCTCACAAATAGTAACTGAGTTAGTAACTGAGTTACATAATTATAAAAGTAACTAATTACCAGGGAAAGTAACTACTGCTTTACTTAAAAAAAAAAGTCTAATTTGTCAAATGACTATACAATTAATATAAAACATTGTACACTAATCTACACTATTATAATGCTGTTGTGGGACAATGTGAGAGACAACAGCAGCATGCCTTCAACTATATATCTAGATATTATTTTGTTTAATTCTGTCTGAGTATTAAGTGTTTGTGGTGGAGAAAAATTACGTTTTGGCTTCGTTTCCTCCTTTGGTAGCAGAGCTCACGTTATCACCTGCGTAGCCACTAATTTTGTGGAGGCATGTGATGACGTGAGGTGCTTCATTAGATTAGAATTACTTGTCACCGACGCAGAGAGACTCAAATCATAGAACAGGAAGAGCTAGATAAACTTATAAATGCTTCTAAACCAGCTACATGTATGTTAGACCCAATTCCAACTAAATTACTGAAAGAATTGCTACCTGTAATAGGAGAACCTGTTCTTAACCTCATCAACTCTTCTCTATCTTTAGGCCATCTTCCAGAAATCTTCCATTTATGTCTAAAATACTAGAAAAAGTTGTTTCTGCCCAATTATGCTATTTTCTGCAGATGAACAATGTTTTTGAAGTGTTTCAGTCAGGTTTCAGGCCTCATCACAGTACAGAAACCGCATTAGTGAAAATAACCAACGATTTACTCTTAGCTGCTGACCAAGGGTGCATCTTGTTATTAGTTTTACTTGATCTCAGTGCTGAATTTGACATCATCGACCACAATATCCTCATAGATCGCTTAAATTCTACAGGCGTCC
>CAIGQV010019084.1:3056822-3067963 GCA_903798115.1 Danio jaintianensis
ACACACACACACACACACACACACACACACACACACACACACACACAAGTCTGGTGAAAGAGATCAAAGTCAATAGATGTGGAAGTTCGTTAAGAAAAGGGTGCTGTCAAAGCTATTTTATTTACTTAATAAACATCCAATGTAGTGATTATTTTATCATAACGTGATAGTTCACCTAAAACATTCAAATTATATGCATCTTTACTCTCCCTTCACTTGTTCCAAACTTGTTTGACTTTCTTTCTTCTGTTAAACACAAAAGAAAATATTTTGAGGAAAGATGGAAATCTGTAACTGTTGACTTCCATGGTATTTGTTTTTCCTAGTACGAATGTCAGTGGATCAAGATTTTCAGCTTTCTTTAAAATGTCTCTGATTGTGTTCAAAAGAAGAAGGAATATCATAAAGGTTTAACCCCACCTGAGGGTGAGTAAATAGTGAGTAAATGTTCATGTTTGGGTAAGTTTGCCTTTAAATACAGACACATGCTAGCAATGATGTTACCAGCATGACAAATAGTAATGTCTACAATGGACATGACTGCTGTCATGGCATGAGCACAACAGCTTGAAGACTATATTGATCAGTTTAGTCTGCTTTTTTTTACTGAGAAAAGTAGTAGGGGTAATTGGCTGTGATCCCTCTAATAGTAGAAATGCTTTCTTTTGTCTATGCATATCCTTACAAGGACAAATTTAGTTGTATTATTTGTGTCCTGTTCAAAAATGCTCTTTTTAAATTTAATGTTAATTGTCCCCTAAACAGTTGCAAGAAATCTACGATGCTGATAATAAAGTCAGTTACACAAATATACAGTTTTGTATTGTATGGTGAATGGCACATATAGGGGATAAATGGTTCAGACAGTGTAATGCTTTCCATCGGGGTGAATGAAGTCTGGTTTTGCGTTAATGTCATGTGAATCACTAGAGCAACACACACAGTCTGTTCTGGTCTAGAGAGATGACAGCATGAAGCAGATAATTTGCCCGAGTCGGCGCAGACAAAAAGCATTACATTGAATGCTGTATTTTAAAGCAGAAAATGGTTAGACAGACTCAGCATTGCTATTATAAGCTGTGGCTGTCATGAGACAGATGCACTTTAGCTCAAAAACTCTGACTGGCAGAGCTGTGATATAAACAAAATCCTATTGGCATTTTTTGTTTAAAAGAGGAGGAGCTAAGCAAATGTTCCACCCTGTTTTTAAGTGTTAAGTTAAAATTGTGTCAAACATCAAACAAAGTTGCACATTTGCAAGGCACTTTAGGGCACATTTGAGACTGTGTAAAACTTCACAAGATTATTGATTTCAGCCGTATACTGTGCAATAAATAAAAGAAACAAACAAAAAAAGAAAAACATTGGTTTGTGTATGAAGCCATATGCTCCTGATATTCCTCACAGTATTTGAATTTGATATGACAATGTATGAATATTGTATAGGTCAGTTGAATCAAAATTGCAACCTTTCCCTATTTAAAAAAGAAATAAATAAACAGATTTATTAATGTACTGTGAAAGAGGAATCTTATGACAAGCTGTCACATCAACAAATTTGTATTACATAGAATGCATAGCTGCCTGACCCAAGGGTCTTTGGGTTGTAGAGAAGGACAGGTGTGACAAATGCTTTGGCAGAACAATAGTTACTGTAACAAGGGGAGCTGGTAGCCTAATGTGTTTTGGAAGATTTGTAACCATTATGTGCTGAGCCCAGATTTTTGTCTAGGGTCCATGGGCATTACCACTAGAGAACTGCAACTGCATACACCCGTCTGCTCTCATTTTGCACAGTGTGAAATGGCGCCGAGATGAAGCTTAACATGTGAATATCTTTGGCCCTAAACTAGTCACAAAAATCATGTTTTTAAATGACATTTTACCTTTAAAATTTCACCCAGATTCTGTGGAATGAATGAATGAATGAATTAAGTAATTAATTGATTAATTAATTAGTTTTTGGTAAAAAAAAGTACTAAAAATCAGCATGAAGTATAAAAAATGAAGAAACATCTGTTTAAAAAAATAGCTATTAATAGCTATATATTTAACATCAATAGTCAAATTTGCCTCGTTGCATTTGTCAAATTGATCATAATGTGATTTAATTGAATCTGTTTGTTAACCAAGCAATTAAATAAATAAATGATCAAAACAAATAAATAAATATATATCAATTGTTATATATACCGAATATATGTGTGTGCATGTTATCTTTACCATGTTATCAGTTTGCCATGTAAACATACACTGTGTTAACGGTGACATCGGATTTACATAAGTTGACATGAACCTTTAGAGTCTTAATGACATGTCTATAAGTTACTTTGGTTCAAATTTATTCATTGTAGTACAAATAAACACTGTCAAACACTGTTTTTATCCTGTCCCGTTTCTCTTCATATCTCTTTAAATGCTAATGAGCTGCTGCTCCCCCAACCCTCTCTGAGGATGCAGGTTCAGGAATGGCAATCCAATCTGGAGGAGCAGCTAAACCAAATCAACACACACAAAGTGCTCAATCAAGCCTTGGACTTCTGCTGAATTTGGTCTGTATGACTGACATGAAGGATTATTTGAAGCTGTTTCCACATTATCATAAAAAACAATTATGATTTTGCAGGCCTTCAAATAAAAACAAATGTATAATTTATCATAGCTTGACATTACAGCCCACCATTATCAATGTAAAATTCATTCAAACAAACATCTATACATATGAAAAAATGACAGTGGTATATATAACCTTCCAGACATTTTTAAACGATAAAATTAAATGCAATGTTTATGTCAGTGCAACTTCTTATTGCCCAAGATATTAAAGCAGTCTGGCAGAATATGTTTTGCACACACAAGCAAGTTTTTGCCACTTTTTCTGGGATATTTCCTTATATAAAACTGTTATCTATTCTAAACTTGGATTCTGTGTAAAGACACTTGTGAGTCTCTACATCTGAACACACAGCAGACTGCATGCCAAGATTGCTTCACTGTTAAAATGCAGAGAAACAAAAGATACAATCATTAGCCGCTTTGCTACATGTTTACAAAAAGAGTTGGGGAGGAGGGCAGATCTATAGTTTGCTTGGAGGCAGACACGTGTGAAGTAGAAGTAGAAGTAGCTGGTTATGTATGAACAGGCACAAATTCTGGCACATGAATACACTCAGACAGTTTATTAAAAAAGGAGCAACCAAACAAAAAAAAAATCTTCAAAAGTTAAAATCCAATCAGATATCACTTTTAAGCCCCCCTCACAGCATTACAGTGAGATGGAGGTCTGTACTCTGACTAACACTTTAACATTATCTTTCCTTTCTTTTTATCTGCAATTCAAAGTTTTAGGGATCAGTGTCATGTCCAACCCATGTCATATAACTCAATTTTCATTTGAGCTATAGATGGCCTCACATTTGTCTGCTGAAAACTTTAATATAAAAGGGGTTCATGGTTGACTCAATCACTGCAAGCTGCTCAGGTCCTGCGTGTCCAAAATAATCCTAAATCATCTCTTTTCTACCACTGTGCTTGAAGAGTGGTAAGAAGTGCTTGCGGTGATGCACTGCATAATGACCACACAACTCCATTTTACTTTGGTTCTATGCACTCATAAACACCATACTGTACATTTTATGTTCATGCTGACAAAAATATATATTAAAATTGTACCATACCGAAACACAGCTGCTTTGATATATGATTCATTTCACTTTGCATAGTTTGAACTTCATGCCACTGTCTGAAAATATAGCCTCATAAGTGAGATTGCAGAGCAAAAATATTTTCCTTTCAGATTTAATTGGTAGCAGCTTTAACTAGGGAGGACAAATACCACTTATTTTCTACAATCAACTACTATCAGGTCAATATTGTGTTTATTGATATTAAAAGGATTCTGGAAGATAATTGGATAATTACATCAATTTAGCATTATGATTGAAAATTGTGTTTTAACCAATTTAATAAGCCTGAAGTAAACTGCTAATTGTTTTCTCATGTGGCTAATAATATTAAACATAGACCATAATAAATCCATACAATGTTTCTCCATCAAGAGCTGTGAAGGATATTGCAAAAATAAAGAAAGAAAGAAAATCCTTCCCAGTCTACATTTTTTTTCTTTATTTGAAAGCTTGAAACAACCTTTTGATGCCAAAAATATATATATTTATTACTACTTATTGATATATCTATTGAGATATTAACCCTCTTAAAAAGGATAGTTCACCCATAAAATGAACCTTTGTTTGTTTATTTTTATTAGCATTTATTTTTTTCTCTCCTGTGAAGGACCATTGAAGAACCATTTGCCAAGGCTTGGATAAAAGAAATGTTGTAAATAATGTTCAGTTTCTCACACAGACCATGCTTTGCTTTGTTTACTCTATTTTTTTTTTTTTTTTTTTTTTTTTTGTCTCTCAAAGGAATGGCAATTATTGATGTGAAAGTTTTGAATACCTAGGACCACTGTTACAACAAAAATGTTCATCTTCAAATTTTAATGTTCTACTTCATCTTTAATTTCACCTACATTGTTGAAGGTCTGAGGGTGAATAAATGAACAGCAACTATTAATGTTAATACACCACCAGAACTGAAAGCATCAATACTTCAAGCTTGATCTGTTCACATGTTACAAGTCTGTAAATAGAACTCAGTGAACTGTTTATATAAATGATTTTTTTCTTATTGATTTTTTTTTTTTTTTTTGCTTTTTCTGTTTTTGTAAGATTAGTTTTTTTTTTTTACAGTACAGCTTTTATCCATACTAACGTTACAGTAACACACTGAGCACCACAGACCACGACACTTCTGTAATTATTTAAGGAGGTAGGACATCCTGTAATCGTCTACTTATTACGTGCATTTGATTTTCAGTACCTAGTTGCTAATTACCTTCTTAACGTCCTTTGAAGCAGTAAAGGACTGCTTAATTTGTCCCACACAGTTTCTCCATTCTGCCCTTCTTTATGTTGAATAAATAATAAACACGGTGACATCTGTTATTGTACGTTTCTGTAATTATACAGCTGTATAAAGACAACACAATGCTTGATGTATGCCTCAACAAACAAAACCAACAGAAACAAAATGAGCTTTCAGTTTCACATGTGCCAAGTCTAAACTTTTATTACATCAAACTGGAGCACTGCTAGCTTTGTGGACATTTGCAAATAAATCATATTAGAGGGACTTGGTATGGAGCCAGACTTAATCAGGATTGAACCCAAGAGATCTACACAGCCCGCCTGCTCAACATCACACATCTGTTATTGAAAGACCACCTGTATTGAAGGAGTGAAATGCTACTCAAAGGCTGGCAGAGAGAAGCTTCCTTCAACCTGTCGATGGATCCTCATGGGATTAATAATAATGTTTAGTAATCATTATCATACAGTAGAACGCACTAGAGACAGCATTGAAGCTGTGATGGAGAATATGACAGAGAAAATGGAAAGATGAGGTTTGATCATTTGTAAGAAAACATATTCGCCAAATTGTGATATACTGTAATAATATCAGATGTAGTCAAGTCAAAGCCACGGGCCATTTTTAACACACTATACCTCCAGTTCAAGAGTTCTTCATGAATGCGCTAAATAACCCTGAACCATTTAGTGTATTATAACTAAAATGCACTCTATTCCTCACAAAAAGCTATCAAGTCTCACATGACTTGCTAAAGCTAAACACATTTTATAGTTCAGTTTGAGTTAAAGTACACACTTAAATTAATGCTGTAAACAGAGGGAACTGCATCAGCTGGTATAATTACAGTCCAAAGTTCTAAATGCAAATGCTAATTATTTGTAGATATGAACAACAATCAAAGAAATATTATAAATAATCATAAAAAATGTAAATAAATACATTATAACAAGAATAATAATCATCATAATAATAATCGTTTCAATTTTTTTTTAAAGGGGGAGGTAATTATTAAAAGAGTAATTAAAAGAGTATTTTTTGTACTTTTTTAAAATCATATTCACTTCTACATTAATCATAAAAAATAATACTTTATTTCTGCTTTTTTTTTTTTTACATTCACTAATGTGCACTCTGAACCAAAGCTGAGCCCCCTGCCGTGCTCTCTTGTTTGTTAAGAGACAATATAAACAAAACAATACAAAAATTACAACACACACAACACAATAACAAAGAGATGAATGAATGAATGAATGAATGAATGAATGAATGAATGAATGAATGAATGAATATTAAAACCAAGGCATCAACATTTTATCAAAAATAAAAAACAATCAGCTTATCTAATAATCATTTAAACATTTTAAATTAAATAGATGCAAACTATATGTGGCCTATATCCTCACATAAACAAACATGTATATGACATTTTTTAATCTAAACTCCAATTCAATGTCCCCATTTAATTTTTTTATTTAAATGCTTATGGTGGATTATTTTCATGACAAATCTATTAACATTAGATACAATAAATAATATTAATATTGTACATATCATTCGTTCATTTTCCTTCGGCTTAGTCCCTTATTTATCAGGGGTCACCACAGTGCCGCCCCACTGTACTGTTTGTTTTTTAAAACAACAACAACAATAAAAATGTGCATTTTCGAAGGATTAAATGTTGTAGATGACATACAGTATACATTATCCTGCATATTTAATTCAGAACAAGCACCTCTTGATCAAAATAACATACATAATTGCGTACATCTTTAATACTTTTTTTAACAGAGAAAAACATGCAGGCAAGAGTTGTTATTCCTGGCTGCAGCAGTTCAGATAAGGAATTAGTTGCTTAACATGGTTTGAGCTTTAAGTAAATAATTTAAATCCATATTATATATCACGCACACTGCTTGCTGTTTCATAGCCTACAGTACATCTTTCTCTGCTTACTCACACTCATCTTACCTAGAAAGCACTGCTGCCTCACAAAACTTTCCAATTCATTAGATCTGTTAGCCATTTAAGCTATATGTGGAGTTCCATTCATCTTAGGACAGACATTAGGAAAGCTAAACTAAACTCTCAGGCCTTTCTATCCAGGGACATGTGTCTTATTCACTGTGCTTTGCTCATAAGTGCAATTCTGCAGCCGTCCTGTATGCAAATCATTATTCTGTCTAAAAAAAGAAAAGAAAAGAACTGAAGAGGTGCTTCTCAAAAAAGAACAGAATGTTTATCATCTAATAAGCAGCATACATCTTAAAGAGCACATGGTTGTAATATTTCATCTTTTTTTTCCTTTTATATTTTCCATTTTATTTTTACTAGTGTTCTTACAAGAATTATTTTAAGAAAAAAGGCAGTTTCATAAACACAGCCATTATGTTAACACTGTCTCTTAAGAACTAGACAGACTAACTTGCAGACAGTTAGTCAAGGTATAATCAGTCTTACTTTTAGTTCTTAAATTAGACCATTCATTCATTCATTCATTTTCTTTTCGGCTTAGTCCCTTTATTAATCTGGGGTCGCCACAGCGGGATGAACCGCCAACTTATCCAGCATATGTTTTACGCAGCGGATGCCCTTCCAGCTGCAACCCATCACTGGGAAACATTCATACACACTCATACACTACGGACAATTTTAGCCTACCCAATTCACCTATACTGCATGTCTTTGGACTTGTGGGGGAAACCGGAGCACCCGGAGGAAACCCACGCGAACACGGGGAGAACATGCAAACTCCACACAGAAATGCCAACTGACCCAGCCGAGGCTCGAACCAGCGACCTTCTTGCTGTGAGGCGAACGTGCTACCCACTGCGCCACCGCGTCGCCCTAAATTAGACCATATTTTTTATATTGTTTATATTTATATATTTTTTGCAACTGACTGGATGGATGCAATAAAACCACTTATATTTTGTAATAGACCATTAATTTTATAACAGACCAAAGCCACAGAGATTACCGAAACTTTCTGTCCTCACAAGAAAAGCTAGATATTATTATATTTATTAATATTATTATTATTATTATTATTATTATTATTATTATTATTGATGTTATCACCAATTCAGCTAAATGACTAAATGTAAATGTAAATGTATTACAATTTGGAATATACAATTTTGTTACATATATTATTATTTTGTTATTGATGTTATTAATATTTTCATCAAATCCAAGAATAATATAATTGAATTTTATAATAGCTGTCATTTATATATAGCTGCAGATAAAATTACTCAAGTGCAGTTTAACATTTTTTAATTTTTGTTTATATAAAAATAACATAACATAAGGGGCGACATGGTGTCTCAGTGGTTAGCACTGTCGCCTCGCAGCAAGAAGGTCACTGGTTCGAGTCCGGCTGGGTCAGTTGGCATTTCTGTGTGGAGTTTGCATGTTCTCCCCGTGTTCGCATGGGTTTCCTCCGGGTGCTCCAGTTTCCCCCACAGTCCAAAGACTTGTGGTATAGTTGAATTGAATAAACTAAATTGGCCATAGTGTATGTGTGTGAATGAGTGTGTATGGGTGATCCCAGTGCTGGGTTGCAGCTGGAAGGGCATCCGCTGTGTAAAACATATGCTGGATAAGTTGGCGGTTCAATCCGCTGTTATGACCCCTGGTGAATAAAGGGACTAAGTCGAAGGAAAATGAATGAATGAATGAATGAACATAACATAAAATATCAATAACATTATTTTCAATAAAGTTATTTTGCAAGATATATAGTATCCAGCTTTAAGTGCAATTTTGAGACTTAACCAAGTTACTAGGTTAAAAGTTAGGTTAATCATGCAAATTATTGGACTGCATTGGATTTTTATGCAGCCAATCAAAAAATAATAATCCCTTAAAGGGGCTAATAATATTGACATTCATTTTTTAACTGCTTTATTCCGTCCAAACTAAAAGAAACATGAGGGGTTTTTTTTTGCAAATGAACAAATATTATAGGAGAAACTGTCTAATTTTCCTTCCACCTTTAAACAGCACTTGGGAAATACTTGAAAAAGTATTCAAATTTCACACGAAGACTGATAATTTTACCATCAACTGTATAATTTATATTGTAAAGCCTGAACAACAGTAAGCTAACAGCAATATGTCATTATTACTGAAATATGTCAAATCATTCTTTCTAAATATAAAGAGCACGCAGGTACATCATTTCCTTTGCTACATTATATATCTTGCATTACCATCTAGATCAGTCTTTATTGAAGCTGCCATGACAATTATCACCTGAAATCGTTACATTATTCATTTAAGCTCATGCACTGAGCCTGTTCCTGTATATTCATTTGACTTCATTTCCTTCTATAGCAGGTCGAGTCTGCAGGCTTCGCTCCATGGTGTCAAATAATTTTGACAGGCAATGGTAAATGGTTTCATTTTGTTGCCCTTCTTATAAATGCACTAGGCTCGACTCTGTCTACAACTTCTGAAATTCCCACTGTTTCGTGCTTCAAGGCTGTGTGTCCTTTTTGATTCCTCTTTATGTGCAGGAAAGGCAATATTTCTAGGGCGGGCTCTCCCTTCTGTTTTGCTCATAGACTTTTCAATCAATCAAAGGCAGGCTTTTTTTCCCCACTGAAGTGTTCAATAATTCATCGGACTGTGGCTTACGGCCATGGCTGATGTTCAGAAGAAGAATTGCAATGAAGACGAGGAGAAGAAGGAGGAGAAGAGAGAATTGCATTTCGGGCAAATTTACAGGCAGCAAACAATTAAATGTTGCTAATAGGGCACAGATATGGCTTTCTGTACAATTATTTCAGGAATAATTTTAAGTATAGAGCTTTTCAACAGAAAACTTCTGAACTGCACATAAAAGTCAAGTATAATTTATTCATAATTTCAGTCTTTTGGTTTTATTTGCAATTTTATGATGTGTATCAAGATCCAGATATCAATAAATGGAAGGAAAAAATGAAAGAAAATTGTCTGAAGGACTCATCTAATACTAATATACTAATAAATAGGCTCACACAGAATCTGCACACGCAACAATCTGCAGAAAACAGAAAAAGATTTTAAACCATTTAGATCAATGTGTTTCCGGTCTCACTTTATATTAAGTGATCTTAAATACTATGTGCTTAGATCAAAAAATAAATACAATATACTTGCTATGCTCCTGATATGGGAAATGGGTAAGGTTAGGGACAGCTTTGGTGGTATGGGTAGGTCAACGGTGAGTATGTTTACATGGACACCAATAATCAGATTTTTAATACGATTAAGACAATACTCTGATTAAGAGTCTACCATGTAAACAGCGATTTTTGATTAATTTAATCGGATTAAGGTTATAATCGAACTAAACAGAAATCGGATTAAAACATGTGGAGTATGCCGATTTTAGTCGCATTATTGAAGAGCAGTACAGACATGTAAACACCTTAATCAAACTATTACCATCGTGTAGGATTTTTGCCATATTTTGTGACAGGATAATCTATACACAGAAGGCTGTTAGAAACTATTCTCTGCACCTACCGAGTCAGTAAAGGACAACAGACACCTGCATCACGAAATACTGAGGGTTTTTTTTCCCATACGGTGTGCGCTATCAAATCCAATTAAAACTACACTCTTTCAGCAGTTCATACTTGCATCCAAAATCTCGTTTGTCACGGAGGGCATACATGAAATGTTCCTAAATAAAAGTGAAAGTGCCAAACTGCAGTTAAAGTCTACAAATTAAAAATGAAACACCTGAAATTATACGAAACTCTGGAGGAAATGTGGATAGCGTGGTTTAAGACAATAATATGATTAAGGTGTTTACATGAGTTGCTTTTTGAATGTTCCTTTCATGTTCCCGTTTTACATGTTATAGCACATAATTCGATTAACGTCATTGCGAGAACCGGAATTGAACACCACTGCATTACAGTAATGTATTATGAATGAACTAAAGTGTGTTGAATAAGATTATAGAAAGTAATGTTAACACATTTTTTAATTATTATTAAAATATCCCCTATCACCTGTTTTTTTGTTTTTTTTGCATGATTAAATCATTATCCTGAGGCAGAAGTTAGAAGTTTGTCCAGCTCCTATACTCTCAAAAACCTTCCACATAAATCCTCAGATGTTTTTTTTTTTTTTTTTTTAAACAAAATGCTGTGCAGCAATAATAATAATAATAATAATAATAATAATAATAATAATAATAATAATAATAA
>CAIGQV010019084.1:3086518-3107000 GCA_903798115.1 Danio jaintianensis
TATATATATATATATATATATATATATATATATATATATATATAAATGTTGTTGTTGTTGTTTTTTTGCAAAATTATTGTTTATTATACAGTAAAGAATTTATTTTTTTACTGTTAATTCTGATCAGTTTAAAAGATGTTTTAACCTAAAATAATTACAACAATAAATATTTCTTACACAGAAATATTGTACACCCAAATCAGCATATTACAATTATATTAATCTTCTCATTAGTTTAAATATAAAAAATGTTCATTTATAGTTTTCACAAATGGTTGTTCATTTGTTTCTTTTGTAATTCTCGCTACAAATGTATCCCATTAATCATGAGCTTGTTGTGATTTTTATGGCCTAAAGAAAGGGCTGTTCATACGTCCTCACTCTCTGTTTTAGTGTAAAACAAGTGAACTCTGAGAAATAGCCATCTGGGGGACGCTATGATGCTGGCGCTATGAGAGAGCTGGTTACTGAGGTCTGAACAGTGCAGTTTTGCAGAAACGATTCATCTTTATAATATATCAGCTTGTTTTGACCTTGGTGTGGATATGCAGATAAGTCCAAAGAAAAAAAAAAATCTCCAGAGGAGAGAAGTCAGAGGAAATCTACAGCCACAGCTGGCCATAAATTTATCACAACGTGAAGCAAGGAAGATCAATTATTTAGTCTGTTAGACAAGGCCACAATGAATAAAAGGACGAGGAGAAGAAACACAGTGAGGGTACATAAACTTGAGAAGAAAAATGATAAAAGAATAAACAAACATGCTGAGGACATATGAATGAGACTGGTCAGACATGAGATCTATACTAATATTTTTTTAGTAAACAAAAACTAAAACTACTGGTCAAAGACCATTTTTGTTAACTGAAATAAAATAAAATATTTACAAAAGAATAAATAAATAACTGAATTATAAAACTGAATAATAAAAATAATATTTTTCAGAATTAATAAGAACTCATTTTGTTGATAAACACCTGTAGATGGTGCTTTTATAGCCCAAAACATCAGTTAAGTGCAATATTACAAAAACATATTTTCTATATAAAATCAAAATGTGTTCTAACTGTTTCATTTGCCAAATGTAAACTAGGCACATTTAACTACATACATGATCTTTAATATTAAGTTTATCTTAATTTTATTTATTTATTTAATTATTTAATTGTTTATATATTTATTTATTTATTCATTCATTCATTTTCTTTTCAGCTTAGTCCCTTTATCAATCAGGGGTCGCCACAGCAGAATGAACCGCCAACTTATCCAGCATATATTTTACACACCAGATGCCCTGCCAGCCGCAACCCAGCACTGGGAAACACATACACTCTTGCATTCACACACATACACTACGGCCAATTTAGTTCATCCAATTCACCTATAGCGCATGTATTTGGACTGTGGGGGAAACCGCAGCACCCGGAGGAAACCCACGCCAACACGGGAGAACATGCAAACTCCACACAGAAGTGCCAACTGACCCAGCTGGGGCTCGAACCAGCAACCTTCTTGCTGTGAGGTGACAGTGCTACCCACTGAGCCACTGTGTCGCCTTATTTATTTATTTATTTATTTATTTATTTATTTCAAGTTACATTTGTATGGTTCAGTGTCTGTTCAAACAATTATTTTATTTTTATGAGCTGTGCAAGCACTAAACTTTGCTCTGGTCAATACTGGATGCGTTCTGCTAACTCTGATAAACTATTACTAAAACTAAAACTGAAACTAAATATATAAAAACTAAATAGATATGTGTTCACAAAATAAAAATAAAAATAAACTAAAAATAACAAGCCCATTAATGAAATAAACGACTAAACTGAAATTTACAGCAAATGTAAAAATAGCATCAAAATAAAAACTAATTTAAAAAAGCAAAACTATAATAACCTTGATATATACAAACAAGAGCACATGTTGTTTGTGGGAAGTCAAACATAGCACAAATTGTTCAATGATTTTAATGATGGCTTTGTCTGAAATGAGCCCTCAGTAGATGATCTGCAGCGCTTGATTCTCTGAACTCTTCACACACCCAAGATGCTCCGTTTACTGACACATTGTGTATACGGTTCAAATTGCAGGGCTGACATAATTAGTGTAAAGGTTTGACTCCAAATTCATCTGTATCTGAAAGCAGCGAGGGAAGCGAGTTGTGCTCCACGGGCTGCTTTTTGATGGGCTCGAGGTTATAAAAATGTCATTTCTACCCCACAAGGTGGCTTGCGGGGAGCCATGATGACAATTAATTCTCCTTCTGGTTATGACAGTGACAAAATACCTCCTGCTTCAAGCTCCATCCCCATTTGGAATGGAAATAAGCTTCCCTCTTGTTTGCTACAAGAAAAATTATCCTCTATATTTATCTTATAACTTCTTCTCTTTTTTCTGGGGAATTATTGGAAAGTGGGTCATGTGATGAGTTGATTAACCATTTGACGGCTTTGTAGGTAAATGGGGACATACATAATACAAAGTATGGGTTAAACCATTTATTTTCGGTATCTACTGTGTGAGTACTGGATTTGGTCGTTTACAAAGACAGTTTTCTTTTATATAGTGACATGGGTATGTATATACCTAGTTGTACTCAATTATGGTAATTTATGGACATGCCTGATGTCCTTGTAATTAAAAACGTTTAAAAATCATACTTAAAGAAGCTTTTTGACATTTAAATTTTGTTATAGGTTTCTTGTGAGGGGTGGGATAAGGCTATATAATAAGCATTTTTTTAATACATACAGTGCCTGCAAACCACCAATACCAATATATATTTGTGTGTTTGTGTGTGTGTGTGTGCGTGTGGGTGGGTGTGTGTGTGTGTGCGTGCGTGCGTGCGTGCGTGCGCGTGCGTGCGTGTGTGTGTATGTCAAAGTGGCATCTAGCAGCATTCAATAATACAAAACTGCATCTGATATTCTTACTGTCAGATTGGATTCCAGGATATGGGGTTTGGAATAGCATTTCAAGTTTTGTATGTCAGATAAATTAGCTTAGAAGCGAACCAAACCTTTTTTTTCTGTATTCCCACAACACAGCGTAATTGATTGGTGCATCCCAAATTGGACTGTATCAGAAGACGGGAGGTATGCCAGACGTCACACTCAATCAACCTCTCTGCATCTGCAAATGTCAAAAGGAACATGAGGTGAATGAAAATGGCTGGAAGACAAAACCTACACCAATAAACTACATGGCCGCTTCTCGAGCGGTGTGCCCTTTCTGGCACGATTGCAGACAGCTGGATTGTAAGTAATAAAATGCAGCTAACTATATAATTGTGTATTATTATGATAGCAAAATGAACAGACAGACCAGCTTTCTAAAGGAGGACATGCTTCACTTTTTTTTAATTGATCAAACTCCACAGTATTTTGGCGTAAATTGATCTGTCAATTTATTCGGCCCAGTGTTTATTTATTGTGTTGGACTTGCAAATTACTGCTCCGCTGTTGTTTGTGCATTTACAAAATAGACGTTTTTGTATTCAGCATTTCATAATTGGCATACCCAATATGTGATTCATGGCGATTTCTAAAGAACAAGTAAAACTGTAAAAGTACCTCACCACCTGTCGCATTGGATTGTCATTCTTTTACGGAAAAATGTTTTGAAGCATATATCCATGCACACCAATATGCTGATAATTCACAAAAATCATCTTATAACCTATTATCGTGGTTTACATCCAAACCATTAACCCGCAGTGGAAGGAAGCAAACCACATACGGGACTTGTTTGCTCTTCTGGATATTTCAGAAAGCACATTTCAGCACACACTTACCAAATTTCTGGAGATGTTAAAATCAACACAAACAAGAACAAAAAATAAATAAATTCTGGATTCCACCATTCCCAGATTTAAAAAAAAAAAAAGCTCTCTAGTAAAAAACATTTTAATATATAATATATATAATAATATATATTTAATATTTCGCGTGGGTTTCCTCCGGGTGCTCCGGTTTCCCCGACAAGTCCAAAGACATGCGGTATAGGTGAATTGGGTAGGCTAAATTGTCCGTAGTGCATCTATGTGAATGAGTGTGTGTATGGATGTTTCCCAGTGATGGGTTGCAACTGGAAGGGCATCCGCTGCGTAAAACATGTGCTGGATAAGTTGGCGGTTCATTCCGCTGTGGCGACCCCAGATTAATAAAGGGACTAAGCCGAAAAGAAAATTAATGAATATTTAATATAATATACAAAAATTCCTTACAAACAAATTTTCCTCACATAATAAATGCCACACCAAGCCAACCGCTTGCACTGATTGGAAAAGGAGCACCAATGACCCATGCTACCGCAACTGAGGGAAGACAGAAGAGTCAGATGATACTTTCTCATGCACAATGATTAAGTTAGATCTCATTCATAATACTGCATGGTGATTAGATCAAACTAACCCTTTCTCATGAATAAATGCACAGAAATGCTGAAAACCTGATGATATCACTGTGTACTGGTGGCCATTCACCATTCTGAATTTATGCATTTACCCCATGTCTTGTGACATTGCTGAAAGAACATATTTGCTCTAAGTAACGCATCTGTCAGCATCTCAAAAAATTTGTTTTAAGGTTTTATGACCCTTTAAATCCACAGAAAGGGTGATCTTGGCACATATTTCAATAAACAAATACAATAAACCATCATAAAGCAGGCCAATGTATTTACATACTGGCCAAAATATGTCTAAGGAGCAAAAATCTAGCTATGACAATCAAGTTTGTGCTAAGCAATTTATGGCCTTACTGAGAAGGGGTCAGTAGGGGGTTAACTTGACCATGTGCATTGTTTGGATTATCAATCATAATTTGGTTATGAACATGCCTGTAAATGCAGTCAATAATGGACAAAAGGAAGGACATGAGGATGAGTAAATAATAACAGAACATGTTAGGGCACTATCCCTTCAAAACAAACGCTTTTGGATTTCAACATTTCTTAATGCAACTTTTATCATCATTATGCTCATCATTATGTTTTGTTGATTTCAACCAGTGTATAACTCACTATGGAGTAATTAAACACGTCATGCTGATACATAATTATCAGAAGGATGGATGAAGTGACAGCAGTGGGTAAAATTATTTCTACAAAGGCTCTTAGATTTGATTATGGAAGAGTGTGTGGAATACTATGATGTGTTTGTTTGCTGAAAATGTACAAAATGTTGATGCTTGTGAATTATTATGCATTTTAGTTGTTTTATAAAGACATTGATTCATAAAACCTTAGAAAATATACTTTTTTTTTTTTTTTTTTGCAATAAATTATTGCTGAAAAATTAATTAAAACCCTATTTAAAAGTAAGCAAGTAACCTCTTGATACAGCATGCTTCTCTTTTCCAATTAAAAAGCTAAATTAATTCACAATTAATTACTCTAATCAAAGCAGCATATACCCTGCATGTGTTTTTATTTTTATTTTTATTTTTTCCCCAGTCCAGCTTGAATAATTACACACTAGCATTTGGCATTGTTTTAATTATGCATTCTGCTGAGATTTGAGCTTTGCAAATAAAGCAATAATTTCTCCTCGGTTCTGTTTTCTCTCCTCTCCCTCACAGCTATCTCCATTCACTCACAGAACAATAGGAGCGATGTTGCCTCATCTCTGTTCCTTCTTAACCTCTGTTGGCTGGCAGTCATCATAAGTATCTTTAGTGTCATGAGTCTTCTCTCTCACTGTCTTCTTCCATCTTAAAGTTCTGCCCCCAATTTTTACTCTCATGTCCCCAGCCACATCCATGCACTCCTGTACTCAAGAGGCTGTGTTAACAGATTGCCAATAAGCTGTGTGTCAAGCTCCAGCCACACATTGTGTCCCCCAGGTCAGAGTAATGCTTCCTCATTCATGGGTGAGAAGCTCTTGCCCATCACAGTTTCGTTGTATGCTCAATGTAAACCCATTCACCAGTTCACAGCACTACAACAAAAAACAACAACACTTTTCTTACTTTTGAAAAGAAAATCTTATGAAACTTTGAAAAATCTGAAAATTCTTAAATCAAGAAACATTTTATAATGTGTCAAAATTAAGTGAGTGTTTTCCTTAAAACAAGTGAAATAATCTGCCAATGGGGTAAACGAAATAATCTTGTTTTTCGTATTGACATAAGATTATTTTGCTTACCCCACTGGCAGAATATTTAGCTTGTTTTAAAGAAAACACTCACTTAATTTTAACATATTATTTATTAAAACAAGATAATGGTTTCTGCTTGTCTAGAAAATGCTTCTTGATTTAAGAATTTTTATATATTTGGACTAGAAACAAGACAAAAATATATAAGTAAGGAAAAAAAATTGCAGTGAAGTTAACCAGCCCATCATGGGATGGAGATTTCCACTCAGGGTCGGAAGGGTTTTACTGGTGACCTGTTAAGTGCTGTTAACAGTATCTGCTAACAGGGTTTGCCAGGAGCCACACTGTTAAAAAAAATCTGTTAAATTTACGGAAAAATACCAGCAGCTGTGGTTGCCAGGATTTTTCTGTAAAAAAAAGTTTTATAAAACTGTTTAAATTTACGGAAAATAACCGTATTTAATTAACTGATACAATGTTCAGTTCACAAAAATGTAGCTTTGTTCACAAAAACATATGTCATTAAATGCATTAACGTGTTCATGCGATTGCAATCAGCAAACTGATTTTCACTGCATCAGTAACTACACAGTTACATTTAAACAAAAGAAGATGCAGCATAACATCAGATGCTTTTCGTTCATCTTGGACTTGAACACAGATGCTACTATCCTGCACAATGGTGACACAAAAAAGGTTTTACAGTATTTTGCAGTTTTTTCTCTTGATTATACGGAAAAATACCGGCAGCTGTGGTTGCCAGTAATCTACTTTTTTTAACATTTTACGTTTGGAATTTCAATTTACGGAATAAAAATACATTCCACAGTGTGAATTTTTCATCAAACACATTTAACCCCTTAAATCCCAGAGCAAAATCCTTACTAGTGTCCTCACTACAGAGGGTTGAACACTAAGGCAGTGATGAAGATAATGACATAATTGTCTAATTAAAGGAAGATTGATAATGATTGATGAACAACTGTTAACAAGCAGAATCACCAAAGTAAAGAAAAACAAGACCAAATAATACAAATTACAGCCAAAACCAAAGATAAAATCAACTGAAAATAAAACTCTAAATAAAAATAAATTACAAAATAAAAAAGCTTCACTTATTACCGACCTTTGACTTTATTTCTGTCAAGTGAACAAAAGCTTTTAATGAAATTTTTGTTGTTCATTTGAAATCACCATGATGGAGGTCAGAGTCTGCTTTAGTTGGGCTCTTCAACTTCTTATTTTAACACTAGTTTTAATTAGGTTGCTGTAATTAATTGTGTTAATCACATTATTTGTACAGCATTTAAAGCCAAAAGAAAATCTAAGAATAAGTCTGATGAGATTAACTATGACATCAGAACCACCCTCACCTGCTTGTGTACTTATTAAAAATGTGGTTAGTTATGTGTGAGGAATTATTAATGTACATAAATAATACCACTGGAGCTTCAACAATTAAAGACTGTTTAACAAGCCTAAGTACACAATTCACAATGAAAATGTTTGATCTATGGCAGAACTTAAAAACACACAGACGTCAACAATTAGTCTTTGAATCTCAACATTGGTGACAATCAAAAAATAAAATAAAAATAAACCCAGAACAATACAAAGCAATCTACTGAAATATTACCCCCCAGAACAACATAAAATAAAGGCAAAGAAAGAAATAATAAGAACTTTAAGCTGCATAATTTATTCATGCTGCAATGCATGCTGGGAGTTTTGTACTATGCTGGCACCCAGCATGCATTGCGGCATCAATGAATTATGCAGATTTCTTTTCTTTATAGTAACCATGGTTGAGGTTCATATCCTGATTCTTGATGTCTGTATGGCTTAAAAATTTATCTGGAACTCACACGGTTTTATGCATGAAATTCTAATTATTAACTAGGAGTTTTTGTTAATTCCTCCGTAATTGTTTGAAACTGAGGTATTGTCCCAAATAACATCACATGAAAAAGACAAGATAATAGCATTGTTTTATAACTTAACTTATAAAATACTAGAAATTATATCTGTAACAGTTAAGTACATAAAGCTTCTCATTGCTATTCTTGTCAAAACTGATGAGTTTCAGAAACACAGTTATAACAACCAGAGAAACATTTAAATAAAAGAGTAACGGATCAAGAGCCCAACTAAAGCAGCCTCTGATCTCCACAATGGTGAGGTCAAATGAAAGATTTTCAATAAAACATATAAACCTCTCTTAATTATTAAATATTTTTACAGAAATGAAGTCAGACTGTAATCAGTGAAGCTGGTAATGCTGTTTGCGGAGTTGTTTAATCCTCTGTTTTAATTCAGTTGGTTTGGTGTGAGGCTGTTGCTGTATAGTTTTATTTCTTGTTCTTTCCTTCAGTGATTGTGCTTGTTAACAGCAGGTGTTCATCAGTGTCTGAATTCACTCATTTGTGGTCATTTACTCTGTCTAGTGGACTAAACTAATCAACTGATTTAGGGATTAGTGAATGAGAGTGTATGGTGAGATTTCAGACACTCTGATTACTTTCCCGAAAACAAAGGTTAGATCTGTTACAGTTATTTTCCGTATTTTGTACAGAAATGAACTGTTAATCATTTAACAGGTTTTTCATTGTAGATTGTACATCTTTTTTTTCGTAGACTTTTACTGTTAAAATTATGGACATTTTTTACAGTGCACATTCAAGCAATTGTGGCACTGGAGAGTAAATAAAACAGTTAATCTCCATTGAAGGGTAATTTTATTAGGTAGCACATATTCCCTGCCAGCTTGTCAAATATAGACACTTGATCAGGTCCTCTTGGCATCACTTTTTAATGCAATGGGCACTGTACCACTTTGGTGTCATTTTTAATGTGCAGGTTTTTCCATTTGTTTCAGTCAGTGGTTTCATATACTCATACAACTGATCATTCAAGTGTGCTAAGAAATGATATGAATGATATGAACGAAAGAACGAACAAACGAATATTTGGAAAAATGTCATAATGAAGACATTCCTTTACTGACCACCACTGACAGTATGTAACTTGTATGCTCTACAGTATGCTCTAGCTGTTAACAAATGACACTGCATGCTTCTTGTGGAAAAATTTTGCAGTCTTAAATATTGCTATCAGCTTAACTATTGCTATCAACTATCAGCTGTTAGGGCCTGTTTACACTGGCCAATGCAATGCATGTGTTTTCTCTGATTGGATACCTATCTGATTTAAAAAACATCAATGTGTCTTCACAAATCTTCACATTCTGCAATATATATGCAAAGAGAGAGAGCAGGCACTGAGAGCAGGCACTGAGTTATGTTCAAATTGTCAATATGGACCTTCTGATTCTAGGAATATATTCTGGGGTAATAAATGATCATATAAAACCATTTCTGAAGAATTGTTGAATAGACAAGAATTGTTGAACTCATTTAAGCCACATACCTGCTGTGTAGATATCAGAGAACAATTTAACATCGAATCAATGCACTATATGGCACCTTTAAGCATCTATAATCTGAGGGTTCAAAAAAACCTAAATATTGAGAAAATTGCTGCTAAAGCTATCTAAGCAGAGTGTTTAGCAATTCATATTACTAATCAAAAATTGAGTTTTGATATACTCTATTTGCAGTAGAAAATTTACAAAAATATATTCATGGAACATGATCTTCTTTATTTAATATTCTAAAGATTCTGGGCATAAATCATATATCAATAATTTTGACCTGTATAATGTATTTTTGGTTTTGGTTTTTAGCCAAGTACATACAGAATTTTCGGTTCCAGTTTTGGCCCAGAATTTTCATTTTGGAAAATCACAATTATTTAGACAAAGTACAAATACACCGAATGAAACCCCTGCCCCTACACTTTTCAGTATGAATCTCATGAATGTGTTAGGTGTCGCCCAGCCCGCAGCTCTGCATAATCTGTTAAGAGGCGCTGCGTACTCATGCTGAAAAGGAGGCACCGCTTTTTTTTTTTTTTTTTTTTTTTTAAGTGTGCTCTCTCTCCCGGGGGACACAGCTCGCCCTGGCATATGAAGAGAGGGTAATGGCATAACTATAAAATGGACCAACCTCTGCTTTGATACAGCACTTCCCTTCTGCCGATCATAACAGAAAATAGCTGCTTAAAGATGTATGCTCTACGTGTCACATTGTGCAGTGTAGAGCAATAAAAGGGCTGGGTCTGCCTTCTCTGCAGAAAGCGCTTGCAGGCTCACTACCACTTTTGATATTAAAAGGGGTGGTAGGAACCTTGGCACAAGCTGAACCGGGGTCTTAGGTAAACGTGAGAGTAGGCCGGTCCGAATTCCTGGCACGATTCGCTGACTGAAAATGCCACCGGAATCCTAACCCTCCTGAATGATACTAACGCGACCAGCAGAGCTGCCTTCATGGACAGAAAACTTATAGATACTGAGTCGAGTGGCTCAACGGACCTAACCATAACCGCTCGGGCTAGAGAGATCCCGAGAGGGCAAGAGAGGGGGGCGGGGATGGAAATAACCATCTCGTGCCACGCGCCTCTGAGGAACCGGCTGATAAGGTTATGCTTTCCCAGCGTACTACCATTCGCCGCCCCACAGAGAGCGAGGATGGCAGCACGCCAAACCTTCAGTGTGGAGGGTGACAGCCTGCGCTCCAGTTATCCTGAAGGAAGAAAACACAACACTAATCTGGCATGTCCGGGGTTCTTCTCAGAGAGCAGAGCTCCACACAACGAATTGACTCCACTACAGGACATAGGCTTGCCTATACAGGGTGACGGTGTTAACCATCTACTGATAGGTCACCTAAGTCCACCGTGCTCTGTCTAGAAACCCTCCATGGGGGTTCCAGAACGCTGCGCGGGTGCTCGAGGAGTGTGAGTCCGGAAACTCGGGTCCGGTTGGGCCAAGGAGGCGCAACGAGCGAGACCCTTTCCTTGTCTCCCCGACCTTGCACAGAGTCTGTGCGCACAGGCTCACTGGGGAACAACACATATTGCGTAAACCCAGGGCCAGCTGAGAGCCAGCGCATCCGTGCAGAGCAGGGAAAGCAGCTGGCGAAGGGCCACTCGGGAGAAGTGGCAGGATGACCTGGGCCTCTCTGAAGCGTGCCCATAACAGCTGGACTGTGCCGGGGTGGAGTGTCCATTCTCCCAGAAACGTAACTGTCGTGAGAGCATGTAAGCTGGCACGGTAGAGCTCATACGGGATATGAATGGCGCGCAGCTATTAAACCGGATGACTCCGGAGGAGCAGATGGTGAGCGAGCTGAGACATACGGCGGTAGCGCATATCAGCCAAACGGTTGATGTGTGCTATCGCAGCCGTGCTGGCCATCCTAACCAACACGTGTGTCCCCTCCCGTACCGCGGTCCGCGGTCCGATTACCGGACTTTAAGGCGACCTATGACGGGAACGTCAACTTCCTGTTGGGGGGCTAGGTGCGTTCACTAGCCAGTGGAATGGGCTGTAACGGCGGAGCATTTTGGAGCTGCGGGAAGAGTGCTCTCGGCGAGGAACAGCCAGCGCGGACGGTGGGGGAGCAGCTTTCCAAGCCCACCAGGAGATGACCAGCTCCATCGCGCACGGCTGATCTCTCACCACCGAGGACTCCTGGGTAAAGTCCCCGACGGTGTCGCCGAGTAGGCCTGCCTGGGATACGGGCACACCAAGAAAGCATACTTTGTCGGCGCAGCACATATCTGCCAGGGTAAGCCAAGGGTGGCATTTCCAGACCACTGTGTTGCCATCGTCCTCCCCAGGGCACGGGTGGTCGACTTGAAGGTCATGAGAGCATAGTCGACCACCGTGCGGTGCTTACGCATAAGCCTGGGAAAGAACCGCCCCTGTGCAGCACAGCAGGTGCCGTGGTGCAGGGCAGAAGCAGCATGGCCCACAGCGGTGTGGGCTCTGCCCATGAGAGACACAGATAACCCACCCGCCTTGCACGGGGGTCTCAGCTTACCCCTCCAGGTGGCGGCGCCCACCACCTGAGGAATAGCTTCGTACCCAGTGGCCGCCTCACCATCAGGGGAGGTGAAGGCGGAAGCGCACGAGGACCGGACAGAGAAAAAAACTCCCTCTATGCCAGCATGCGCTCGCTGTGAGCCCCTGGGAAGAAGTAGACGAGAGCTGGAAGATTAATTTTACGTCAGCCTGCATGCCACACCTCTAGTCGGTCCGGCGGTGAGACTGGGGGACAAGCCATCTCCAGCCACACCGTCGAAGCAGCCCAGGAAGCGCAGCCATCATGTCTGATTCGAGAACCATGACCATGCATTGCACCCCGTAGGATGGAAGCGAGCCCGGTCTGTCATCTGAGTATGACAGCTTGCCCTCCGATGTCGCGATGGACATCTGATCTCCGGTGTCATCAAGCGGAGGCGCGGGCATCCCGGGGGATGAACCGCACAACCACTCGAAGCTTGGATGGAGCGCACTGTGGAGGAGTGGGGGGTCCACGGGCCTGGAGGCGAAGGATAAACCCCCACTGTAATCCTCACGGGGACCGCTTTCACGGGGAGCAACGAGGGTGGCTTGAAAGCCGCGATCTCAGCTGTGCAACAGCCATGCCCTCACCGTGAGAGCATAAGCTGTCTGAGAGCACCGTATTGACATGCTGGACCCCCAGACCTGTGATGCGATACCTGTGCCCATCATCCGGAGATAGGAACCACCGCATCCAGAAACGCACAGTCAGATCAGTGTCTTGAAAAAGACGTGTTGATTGACTGTGTTGCTCTCTTAGGGAATCTGCTCTTTTAATGGAAACTGCTCTTTTGAGCACACCAGCGAAACGCCCAGGGGACAGGAAGCACAGATGGACCACCGCTGTCGCATCATCTCCCGCACTGGTGAGTAAACTGGTTTCAGTCTTGAAATCAGGTTGGCAGATAGAGTGTCTTCAGCCTCGTGAGAGGCTCTGAAAGCTAAATTCTAGTGCTCGCTTCTCAGCTGGCAGCTTATATAGCACTAATAGCTAATCACTGTAAGCTGTGGAGCTGAGCTCTGCTAATTCATATTGGCATTCATTGGCCCGTTTTCTTACTCTTCAGAGTGATTGGTCGTCTGAAGTGCTCCCGTAGTCCCGCACGTTGGAGTTCCCATATGAAGGGGAACTGTAATATGTTGTCCCTACACAGTTATATGTAGAGCTTTTTTCACAAGAAAATATGTAAAGCATAGATACACATGGCTTCCCTTCAAATGAAAGTTATTTCCTCTGAATTCCACATGACTTCTGTTCTTTTATGTTCTGTAGTGAACGATAATGTACCTTGACTGAACTTTGCAGTTTTAAATGTAACTTTTAAAGAGCCCCTATTATGCATTAAAAAGGGTCATATTGTGGTTTTGGGGGTCTCCAGCAACAGGCTGATATGCATGCAAGGTCAAAAAACACCATTGTCTTATAATATGCATTTATTTTTACCTAATTATCCCAGCGACTTCCATATGATTCGTTCAGTGATTCATTTGTTCCCAAACCCCTCCTTAGCTAATCTGCGCTGATTGGACCGATGACAGTCTGTTGCGATTGGTCCAGCGTTCAGCACGAGAGAAATGCCCACCACGGCTTCAACAATATTGAAGTAGTCAGAGTGCAGAGTGTGTGTGTGAGCATACCTGCCAACACTCTCGTTTTTCCCGGGAGTCTCCTGTATTTCAGACCCATCTCCTGCCACCCTCCCGTTTTGTTATTTCTCCCAGAAAACTCCCGTAATTTCAACGCCCCCTCCTCAGCATTTTGGTACGGTCTGTGAAACCCCCGGGTCGCCAACATTGGTATAGGATCCGATCGCAGCGGCCGCCCGAAACATGCTTTATAGTACACTAACACAGTACCCGGTTCTCAACAGTGTTATTCAGACACCTCACCCCCGAACCTAACCTAAAAACAGTGATACGCATTCAGTATTACTCCACACAGTGGCAAAAGCTGAACTATTTTGAAACTTGACCACTGCACGTGTGTAGGAAAAGCTGATGGTGGCCATAACAACGACTAACGGCAGTGGAACGCGAGCTCACAAACGCATTTAAATTCATAAAGCGGCACGCTTTGCATTTTCAACGTGGCTTTAGACGCGATAAGAGAATATACAGAGTTAACCAGATACAGTACAAGCAGTTACAAGTAACAAAACACAATTAAATACATAATTTGCAAGCTAGAGAAAACAAGGAGCAACCATTTTAATCGCACTTACTTACATTTGTGAAATGGAGGAAGAAACTGGTCCATGAACTGTGTACTGTAAAGTTCCTGTCAAGCTCTGCAAAGTCCCATACATCAATAGTCTTTTCTGATCCTTTCTTTAACAAACGAATCCCCTGTTGTAAGTGTGTAGATTGCTGAAGCACTCGTCAGAAACACAGCACAAGGCCTGGGCTATAATGCTGAGGTAGTTTTGCAAAAATAAACTTCAACCACTGACTCTTCACAGCCTCATCTTTGGGTAGGGAAAATAACACAAATTTTCCCTCACACTTCCAATAATATCCAGCTGAGCACAGCGTCTTCGCGACATGATTCAACCGGGGTCTGCTACAGTGTTTGTGTCAGTGTCTGTTTGTAGGTGGGGCCGGAGGTTTCAATTTTCCCGGGATTGCGCGCGCAACAAATGGGCGGGGCTTAAGTTTCGTATCCACATCACGCCGAAACGGCTAAAGACTTGTTATCAAGACGATTCATTAGAAGCACTATGAGTCTACTCTTTTTTTATATGAATTAATAGTTTTAAACACGGCGCACTTTCAAATTTAAGCCTTAGCTGGATATTTCACTTCACTTAGAGCTGTGCTACACACTACATGGAAGGTCATTTTCAAAAACCCATAATAGGGGCTCTTTAAACATATGCATATTGTGAAAAATATCAGAAATGTATCTACAATTTAGAGTAGGATCTGGGAAGATTTTATTTGAGTTTTTCTTAATGTTATTATGCTTAATGTAACAATGTTCATTATTACTCAAATTTCACCTCCAAAATAAAAACATAAGGAACAAAATGACCACATTTTGCCCCAGTCAAAACATCCCATAGTGGGGTCAGATGTATTTATGGTGTAAATAACATATCCATATGATTGCATGAAATAATGTCATGCTGTGCATTTTTACATCAAACCCAGCAGGACTGATTCAGTTTGAAGACAGGGGTCAAAAGATGCAATCTGCTTCATGAGTAAATACCACAAGATCACAATCTCTTCATATAAATGTTAAGCTTTGGTCTGTTTTGCTGGGTACATCCTGCTCTTTGAGTGACAGTATCATGTTTGAGATTAATCTTTTTTCCTCATATTGCCTCATGTTGATGTATCTGCTACTTGCTTTTTCAGCTCTGAAGAAACGGTTGAAGCTCTTCTCATCATTCTTGGAGAAATTGATTTTCCACTGACAAACTCATAACGCTCAGTTTCATCTGATGCAAGGACAGTTAACAGGTAAACGCCACTTCACTCTCATCTATAGATCTGAGGCTATAGATTCCCAATTAAATCTAAAAAGAAACCATGCTTCTCTAGTTATGTTTATGCACCTTTTTCCTCACATGACTACTGCATTTTCAATTATGCTTCACTTTCATTTTGGGGAGCATCCATTCAAAAGAACTGAAACAATCTGCTTCAAATGAAAGATTGCGCTTTATAAACTCCATAGGTACATTTAGATTTGTGCTGTTTTTTAGGGGTTTGTTGTCATAATTTTTATTTTTCATATTTTTACCCAGAACATGCAAAGTTGCAAGTGTGGTTTTAGGGATAGAAGCCTGATCTGGTAGCAGCAGCAGTAGAATTCATCCTACTTTTAATGACACTGTTTCAAGGTTAAAAAGTTACATAGTGTTAATTTAACACTGAAACAACCAGAATTCTATAACTACTACACATTATGCATCACATTATTACTACATTAAAGTCACAATTGTTAGAAATGTTCAGGGGTTGTGTATAGGTTGGACAGCATATAAATGTAATTAACCTGTAGCAGTGGTTCTCAAAGTGGGGGACCAACAGCCAACAGACGTAAGACATATAGTTTTGTCCACTTTCAGCCACTTTTCTGATGATGGAGGGTCAGTGGGCTGGTATTGACTTATCTAAAGGCTATCTTATAAAAAAAAACAGTTGACGGGTGCTGGGAAAGATTCAGAAATCTCATTTGCAGTCAAATATGTATTTATATCATATACGTATTTATACATTTTTGCCTTCTTCAATACAAAACCTAAAGATAATCAATGACAAAGTGTAAATCTGTCTCTCCAGCAGGCTTCGTCTGCGAGTCCTGCTGTTTATGAATAAGCTCACAGGAGGAGAGCAGGCGGTGTTCAACACATGTGTTGGCACTACTGGAGCAATTAGAATGTATTTTCAACAACTTATTTATATGAATAGCTGCATCAATATTCCCCCTCGAGGTCAAAAAAATGTTTAGACTTTTTTATAGTTTTAAAAGGTGACATAACCAAGAAAGTTTGAGAATCACTGACCTGCAATTATACAGTATATAGTGTCCTTCCAAAATGGTTATATCTATGTCTATAATACATATTCAGTGAAGTGTATTTGTGTATTAAGTGTTTATAGAGAAGCACCCTGTGTGTATGAAACCAACACTTTTCACCCCCTTCTTCTACTTCTTTGTTTAATGGCAGTTATCAAAGCAGTATATGGTGTATTTTTGCCACCTAATGGTAAGGAGTGTGAAGCTCATGTGGAAAGGAAGTAATTAAAAAAAACCTACATTTGTTTTTTTTTTTGTTTTTTTTCTAGTCAGATCTGTATCCCACAAATATATTAACGGAATACATACACTTTTAATTGTTTCTGTGTGTTCTGTGTGTTTCCAAGCAGCAAGCACTGTTAAACTAAGTCAGTTTTTAGTTCTGATTCAACTGTGTGATTCTTACATAGAACCAACCAAAATTTCGGACATATCAGAAAATCCTCCAATCATCCGATTACCGATCAGGAGAGTTTAATTACCTCTTCATTCCCCCTGTACACTGCATAGACACATCACGACAAATGATGCATGACAAAGCTGAAATTTAGCCAGATTTGAGAGAATAGTCGCCAGATTCAAAATCAGTTAAAATTTGACCAAGATCAAGTCTGAAATAAAGTTTTGCTATCAGAAAGTCACGTTTTTGTTAGCAGAAAGTTGCTAGTCAAATAAAGCACGCATATTTAAAAATACAGGAAAAAGTTGTGAAACTCATGTGGTCAATTTGACCATTATGGCCATTAAAGGTAGAAATACTCAATGTATTTACTAAAAAGTATTAAAAAAATACTCTTGTAGAAATACTTTTAAAGTTTTTATTTTAACAAAGGTATTATTTATAAAACATCCAAATTATCAAAAGGCCTGCCTCTGCAGTTTTAGTGAAACACAAAAGTTAACTAAATAAAAATAATTCACACAAAGCATCATGGGACAGAGGAACAAGGTGGAAAACGTGATGAAAAAAAGGTGATTGAAAATCCCCCATAACCGTAAGCAGCTGTTGTTGGGAATAACAATCATTGCTTGACAGATGAAACTGATGGCCTTGCGCTGCTGTCAGATCTAAACCAAATAAACATCCACGGCGTGTTTCACTCTATTGCATCAATGTTACAACTTTGTGGCTACAGTATAATCAAAGTGGAGCTGAGAGTGGGCATCATGGGGCGCTGTGTGTCGCTCTTCTTCAGACAGCAGGATTGGGTGACAACAGGAACCACTGAGTTGCACTTTGAGGTGAACAAAGAAATAAAGCCAGCTGAGTAAAGCACATATTGTCAAACAAAGTAAACTGTTATCTTGACAGGCAAGGCACGGGGACCATCACTACCAGCTGTTATTCAAACAGTCCTGTCCTCCCACTTCTTCTGCTCCATGTAATTAGCTGAGAGCAGTGATGCACTGGCAATGGATGTCACTTCTTTTAGCTTGGATGTGGTACTTTCCCCACAGGTGCAGTCGGGTTGCTCTGCAGGGCTGCTGTGGAACCAGAGGCTCAACGTCTTGTAGGATGTCAGAACAAGTTCAGAACAAGTAGCTTGAATGGCCTTTTAAACGTAAATACTTTAGACAGAGCAAAGGGCTGCACAGAGCAGAGAATTGTTTATGTATACCATTGAAATGTTTGGGATCAATACAAATTTTCTTTTCTTTTCTTTTTTTCTTTTTTTGGTTGAATGCCTAATATAGATTAAAGATAACAGTAAAGGCAATTGTAATAATATTTATTTAAAAATTACAGGTCAAAAATTACACGGGCACCAATTTAATAGCAGAAGAAAACCCCTAAACAATGTATTTTTATCTTGAAATTTGGTGATTTTTGATTATATTTTCATGAAAGCTGTACACATTTGGGGTACAACGATTGTCTTTCGGGTCAATTTTGATCTGTCAGCTATAAATCCATTTTCACACCACTATTGGCACACATGCACACTTCAACACACACACACCCCAAACCACACACATACTACCAATCAGCTGCTTTAACATTTATAAATACTGTCTTGCTAAAAACGTTTTACACTTATGCAGGTACTTTTATAATTAGAAAATATAAACTTCACATAAGGCATCACGGTGGTGCAGTGGGTAGCACGATCGCCTCACAGCAAGAAGGTCGCTGGTTCGAGCCTCGGCTGGGTCAGTTGGCATTTCTGTGTGGAGTTTGCATGTTCTCCCCTTGTTCGCGTGGTGCTCCGGTTTCCCCCACAAGTCCAAAGACATGCTTTATAGGTGGATTAATATATATAGGATTAATAAAGGGACTAAGCCAAAATGAATGAATAAATGAAAACTTTACTTAAGTCAAAAATGAGTGTTACCACTGATTAAACATTGATGAATAACTCCACACTGATGAGGGAAAAACTAAACATTCACAGAGTTTGTGATGAAGATGAGCTTATTTCTTCATTTAAAAAAATTATTTGAGGATTGAAATTAAATTTAGCTGCTTTATTTAAGAGGATTAGTGAAGGTGGATCATTTTTGACCAGAAGGGCGAACGGTGTATACAGAATTCTAGGACAACACGTGGCTTAAGTAACAAATAATAAAAAAATATATAGATTTTATGTAAAGTTCCTTTTTAAGTAATAAAGTAATAATATGCAATATTGATGCAAATGACTCCGCAGTAAGCACCTTCTCCAGAATTTTTTTTTTTAATCATAGAACCCAAAATGTTAAAATCACCATATAAGTGTAAATACACTTAATTTAAAAAATCAAATATTTATTGCCATTGATACCACCTTTATGCAAGGCAAGACAAGTTTATTTCACATTTCATACACAATGGTAATTCAAAATGCTTTACATAAACAGGAATAAAAGAGACAAGTATAATAAAATAAAAACAACAAAGAATAAAAATGATTAAAAACAGAAACAGATTAAAATGTGTTTAAATAGTTTTTAAAAGAATGAAAAATCTGTCGGAAGTATCACAGTGCTCATACAGTAAAGGCACAGCTAAACAGATGTGTTTTAAGTCTTGATTTGAATGTGCCTAATGTTGGAGCACATCTGATCATTTCTGGAAGCTGATTCCAGCAGTGGGGGCGTAGTAGGTGAAGGCGGATTCACCCTGCTTTGACTGAACCCTTGGAATTTCCAATTTATTTGATCCTAAAGATCTGAGGGATCTGTTAGGTTTGTATTCAGTGAGCATATCTGTGATGTATCAAGGTCCTAGGCCATTTAGTGATTTATAGACAAGTAGTAATACTTTAAAATCTATTCTGAATGTAACTGGGAGCCAATGTAAAGATCTCAGGACAGGTGTGATGTGCTCAGATTTTCTGGTTCTGGTCAGAATCCTGGCAGCAGCGTCCTGGATGAGCTGCAACTGTCTGACTGTTTTTTTGGGGAAGGCCAGTAAGGAGGCCATTACAGTAATCCATCATGTTGGTGATAAAAGCATGAACAAGTTTCTCTAAGTCCTCACTGGAAACAAAGCATCTAATTCTTGCAATGTTTTTGAGATGATAGTATGCTGATTTAGTTACTGCTTTGACATGACTGCTGAAACTCATATCTGACTCCAGAATAACACCAAAATTCTTGACCTTATTTTTTGTTGTTTGACCCCTAGAGCCAAGGTACGCATTCACCTTGAGAACCTCATCTCTGTTCCCAAATGCAATGACTTCAGTTTTCTCTTTGTTTAACTGAAGAAAGTTTTGGCACATCAAACTGTTAATTTCATCAATGCATTGGCAGAGGGTGTCAATGGGGCTGAAGTCATTAGGCAATAAGGCTAAGTAAATTTGTACATACAAGAAACCTTTTTTGTCTATATAGCAGTGATTGACAATGGATCTTTTATTTATTTAGTTAGTTAGTTAGTTAGTTAGTTAGTTAGTTAGTTAGTTAGTTA
>CAIGQV010019084.1:3116487-3140541 GCA_903798115.1 Danio jaintianensis
TGTGTGTGTGTGTGTGTGTGTGTGTGTGTGTGTGTGTGTGTGGTGTGCGCGTGTGTGTGTGCGTGCGTGCATGCGTGTGTGTGTGTGTGTGTTATATCCAAAGCTCTGGATTTGTTGTGAAATTAAAGGATAATTACATCAGATGTGGAACAGAGTGTCCTACCATTTAAAAATAAACTTTCAATTAGTGCACTGCACCTGAAAGATATTTTTCCATGTTTGCTTATTTATTTTTCAATAATTCATTGCAAATGTTATTTTATGGACCACAATAATAGTCCTGACATGAACAAAATTCAACACAATTTTTCGGCAGTTTGTAACATTTTGATTTAGTGGCTAATTCGTATGAATTCGTACGATCTAATTCGTACAAATTTAGTATGATTTGCTCATCACCCAGTGATGGTTGGGTTTAGGGGTGGGGTTGGGTGCCACGCCTCCTTTTTAAATTCATGCATTTTTGCATGACTGAACTCGTACAAATTAGTCACTAAACTGACAAAACGTATTTAACAGTATTTAAAATATACTTATATTGAACTTAATTTATTCTTTTTGGTTTTAATGGCTACACTGCTGCTGTGGAGAACAGACTGTTAGTGAAGTGGCTCTTAGGAGGATGTGGTCAGATTTTAATGAGAATTAATTTCTTCTTGTGAAAACAAATAAACAAACAAACGCTCTTCAATGCTCTCAAACAGATTAGATGATGCTGTGCTTCGACTGAACGGTTCTTCATCAAGCGGTCATTTGTATTAACACTTCAAAAGGTTTAATCCCAAATGCAGCATTACTGAAATGCCTAGCTCCTTTGTTTTTAAGCAAATTGCAATTCTTGTTAGATATTGTGCTGGCACTGAAAATTGACATCTAACATTTTACAATAGATCCATTCTGTTGAGGAGACTTAAATTGGATTGATTGATCTTACAGATCAATGTGTTCTGGTTTAAAACATGAAAATATATCCGTCAAATGTTGATGTCGTGGATGGGATTTTCAATGCTTGAGAAAAGTTGCATGGCCTGTAAAATATATTTATGAGCTGGAAATTTTCTCTCAAGTCCTCAGTCACTGACAGGTGCAACAAAATGTTACTTTTAGGTCATGATAGCATGTAATGCGTATTTACCTACTTGTTTTTTGCTTCACTTTATTCTGTGTATAATGTGTTTCCCTTATCACATTCACATTCAGTTACAGGAAGAACAAGACCTGGGGGAACAGATGCAATTGCTCCCCTGATATGCATGAAAACAAGCTGCTGCTATTTGCACACAACATTTGGATTTTCCCACCACAAACACACTTTGTGTTTTCCTGTCATGTTTGGCTGCTTAAACATTAAAAATATGAGAACCCAATGGTAGTATCTGGGCCTTCTAAAACACATCTTGAGTCTATACACATTATTCGCTGTAAAACTCCAATGGGTATTATGGGCGTTTTGTAGTTAGTTCCATAAGTCCCACTTTATATTAAAGGGGCTTAATTACTATGCACTTATATTGAAATTAATTATTTGGTACAGTGCACTTATAAATGTACATACATGTTTTTTACATTGTGCTTATATTTAAAAAATGATCTGCATGTAATTGCATGTTTAATTGTTCCCCAGCGGGAGGGGAACTTCAATGCTATGTGGAAAAACTTCCACTATGGGGATTTCGTCAGAAAGCCAATCATCTGAAGAGAAATAAAACGGGCCAATGAAATGCCATAGGTTGGCGGTGTCAGCGCACACAGCTGGCAGCAATCACAATCAGTTAGTGAATAAGAATGCCAGCTGTGCATCGCAAAAACACCTTTTCGCTTTCAGAAGCCTCATGTGCAGTCTGAAAGAGACGTTTTGCTGTCATCCTCCAACTTTGTTCGAGAGAGAGAGTGAGAGAAAGCTGCCGTCTTCTGAGAGGCTGATTTCTCCCGGTTCCGGTGCGAGCAACAACGCGAGCAGCGGTGGTCAAGCTGGGCTTCTCCCATCCCTGGCCGTTTCGCTGGACCGGTACTTCAAGAGCGGTGCGTATAAAGCAATTCTCCCTCAGGGGTGGTAAGCGAGGCTCCGGATATGGAATCTGATATGATGGCCGTGCTAACCCGGGCTGCTTCAGCGATGAGGCTGGAGATGGCTTGTCCCCCAGCTTCGCCGCCGGACCGATTAGACGTGTGTTAAGTGGAGGATAAGAAGGGGAAACCCTCTAAGCCTCCCGTCCCCTTCTTCCCGGAGGTGCACAGTAAGTTCATGCAGCGCTGAGGGCACGTTTTTCTGCCCGGTCTGCGTGCGCTCCGCCCTCACCTTCCTCGATGACGGAGCAACCAGGGGGTACGAGGCAAATCCCCAGGTCGAGTGTGCTAGCGCGGTCAATCTTGCTAGTGTGGTGCCCCTTCCTGGCGTGGTTAGCCTCAGCTCCCGTCCAAAGCGTGTAGGTTGTCTGTGTCCCTCGGGGCTGGAGCCTACACTACTGCACGCCAAGCTGCTTCCGTTTTGCTTGCTATGGCTGGTGCAATAGCTGGCCCAGTGGCACAAGGAAGGTTCCGACCTAGGCTTAATGCATTACGCACTGCAACCAACTTTGCTCTGAAAACACCAGGTCGGCTGCGAGTGCCCTGGGAAGGACGATGACCACATTAGTGTTCCAGGAACGCCACCTCTGGCTAAACCTGGCAGATATGCGTGACGTTGACAAAGTTCGCTTTCTTAACACACCCATATCCCAGGCTGGCCTGTTTGACGACACCGGGGTGAGTTCACCCAGGAATTCAATACGGTGAAAAAAAAAACGCTCTTCCTGTCGAACCATCCACTTTGGCTGCTCCTCACCGAGGGCACTCGTCTGTGGCTCTAAAATCTGCTCCGCTGCCCTGTACGTTCAACCGGATAAGCAGCAGTGTTGAGCACCCCACAGACGATCACCGCCCCCCACCTCAGGGCGCCGCTAAGTCCAGTATGGATCGCAAAGCGTCCCTGAGACGGGCCACTTGGAGAAAAGGAGGTTTGCGCTTTCCCCGGCGGAGGGCCAGGCATGGCAGTATGGCTACCAAATTTTATAAAGAGCAATTTTTCCTTTCTCCGGGTGTGATAGCCCGAACACTGCCAGTATGGGACGCTATGCCTTCCAGCTCACAGGATCGGTGCTCTTCGCCACAGGCTCCGATAGTGCGAGAGGACGGGCTCCTTTCTCTCGCACTCCCAGCCGCTCTCCCATCCCGTGCTGCCCCACTGCTGGTGCGTCAGTGATTGCGCCGGTGATGTCACTCGCGTGGGCTCTGACAGCCTGGTTAGCGCTGCCCAGGCCGTCGCGATAGCTCAGAAGCACGTGCGTCCGTCCTCAGGATTGGTCTGCAGTGATAGACCTGAAGGACACGTATCTTCATGTCTCCATTTTCCCATGCCACCGGCAGTTTCTGTGGTTTGCATGCGAGGGTCGAGCATGGTAGTAAAAAGTACTCCCTTCTGCGCTCTCCCTGTCTCCGCGGGTTTTCAACAAGCTTGCGGAGGATGCCCTAACGCCCCTTCGGCTCGCAGGCATCTGCATACTCAATTATCTCGATGACTGGCTTTATAGCTTACTCGCGAGATCATTTGGTTATGTACAGGGACTGGGTGCTCCGGCACCGCGACCTGTTGGGGTTTCGGGTAAACTGATAAAAGAGCAGGCTCGCCCCCGTGCAGAACATCTCCTTTCTCGGGTTGGAGCTGGACTCGATCACAATGACGACATGCCTCCCTCGAGAGTGCGCCGGGCTGATGCTGACCTGTCTGAGAGAGTTCGACAGGAAAACTGTGGTCCCACTGATATCACTAGGCCCACTAGGCTCCTGGGGCATATGGCATCTGCAGCCGCTGTCACGCCGCTCGGGTTGCTCCATATGAGACCGCTTCAGCATTGGCTTCCCGATTGGGTCCCCAGACGCGCATGGCACACGGGCACGCACCGGGTGACTGTCACTCCGCTGTGCCGTCGCGCCCTCAGCCTCTGGACGGACCCTGCTTTTCTACAGGCCTGTGTGCCTCTAGAACAACTGTCCAGGCATGTCGTCGTTACGACGGATGCTTCCAGTACACGCTGGGAGGCCGTGTGTTGCGGGCATGCAGCTGCGGGTTCGTGGAAGGAACCTGGTTGCATTGGCATATTAATTGCCTGGAGCTGGTGGCAGGGTATCTCGCGATGCGCCGTTTTTTACCGGTGTTAGAAGGGAAACACGTGCTGGTCAGGACGGGGTATCCGCTCTCGCCGCATGTCTCAACTCGCTCATCGTCTGCTCCTCTGGAGTCATACGCGGCGGTAAACGTTGCGTGCCATTCTTATCCCCGGCGAACTCAACCGCGCAGCCGATTCGCTCTCACGGCAGTTAATGCCCGGGAGAATGGAGGCTCCACCCCCGGCTGTCCAGGCGTGCATAAATACGCATTTCTCCAGTGAGCCTACTCGCACAGATACTGTGTAACGTCAGGGAGGACGAGGAGCAGGTCTGTTTATTGTGCCTCTATGGCTCAACTGGACCTGTATTTCAGCTCTCTCCTCGTGATGGCCCCTCCCTGGCATATCCTTTGAAGAAGCACCTTCTTCTTTGGGACAGGCACCATCTGGCTCCCGTGCCCAGATCTCTAGAACCTCACGTGTGGTCCATAGATGGAGCGCGGAGGACTTAGGTGACTTACCGGTTTAGTGGTTAACACCGTCACTCAGGCTAGAGCACCCTCTATGAGGCATGCTTACGCCCTGAAGTGGAGTCTATTCGCTGTGTGGTGTACTTCTCTCCGAGAGGGACCCCGGACATACCAGATCAGTGTGATGCTATCCTCCTTCAGCTGGCTGGAGCTAAGGCTGTCCCCTCCGCACTGAGGGGTTGGCATTGGATGACGGAGCGCTGGGAAAGCATCGCCTCATCATCCAGTTCCCAGAGGCGTGAGACGCTGGATGATTCAATCCTGAAATCAAAGATTTCTGTCCAGGTAGACAGCTCTGCTGATCGCGTTGGCATCGGTCAAGTATCAGAGGGTATCTGGAGGCATTTTCGGTCAGCGAAGTGTGCCAGCAATTTGGGCCGGCCCACTCTCACGTTATCCTAAGACCCCGGCCCACCTAGGTGCCCGAGGTTCCTACGGTGCTTTCTTTTTAGACTACATAGTGAACCTGCAAGCGCTGCCCACAGAGGAGGCAGTCCCAGCCCCTTTCTCTGCTGTGTCCCGTTCGACTCTAAGCAGCTTCTTTTCTGTTATGGTCGGCAGACGGGAAGTGCTGTATCCATACTGAGGTTGGCCCACCGGATAGTGGATGCCATCTCCCTCGCTTTTCAGTGCCAGGGTGAGCCGCGTCCCTCGTGAGTGAGAGCGCACTCGACTAAGAGTATCGCCTTCTCTTGGGCGTGAGCGCAGCGCCTCTCTAACAGACATCTGTAGAGCTGCGGGCTGGGCGACACCTAATACATTTGTAAGATTCTATAATCTTTGAGTGGAACCGATTTTTCTCACGTGTTGGATAACGCCAGTGAATGAGGAAATTCGGTACGGTGTTGAAACACGCTTGCTGCGCCTTTCTCTCTAACACAGAGATGTGTGCGCTTTTCTTAGTCTGCTCTGTTGAATTCTGAACCCTACAGAGTTCCTCCGAGACCCCCAGCACCTGACTCAGCGGAAGAGTCGGGTGCCTGGCCCATTACGTTGTTGGCATGCGCTTAACTAGGTGTATTTTTTACGACTCCCCAAAAAAATATTAAAAAGCCTTAAGCACTTCACAGGTAAGTAAGGTAAGTAAGGGCCAGGGGACACGTTGGAGGGCTGCGTCTCTGATGATGATGGTGCACTCACGCCGGAGCCTAACGAACCTCTGACCAGTGACGTTGTAAGGTTCAATAACTGTGGCGTTTTCCATGCATTTGCCCATAGTGGAAGTTTTTCCACATAGCATTGAAGTTCCCCTCCCGCTGGGGAACGTTACGGTTACTACGTAACCCTCGTTCCCGGAGGAGGGGAACAAAAATGCTATGTGCCTTCACCAAAGTGATTGCGCCTTAGCTGACAGCTGTAGTTTGGCTTCATCAGCTAGAAAAGGTGTTTTTGCGATGCACAGCTGGCATTCTTATTCACTAACTGATTGGGATTGCTGCCTGCTGTGTGCGCTGACACCACCAACTCATTGGCATTTCATTGGCCTGTTTCATTTCTCTTCAGATGATTGGCTTTCTGACAAAATCCCCATAGTGGAAGTTTTTCCACATAGCATTTCCGTTCCCACCCTCGGGGAACAAGGGTTACGTAGTAACCGTAACGATTTCTGTAATCATCTTCTTGTAAGTGCCCCATGCTTCATGGAAAACATTGTCCAATTCTGAGTGTGCTCCACACAGATGAATGGCCTTGACAAACCACCTGTAGCACACACTCTCTCCTCTCTGTATGCTCAGAAAGAAAGAAAGAAAGAACTTGTGATTACAGTGTTTACCCATCCCTTATACCTTAAACCTATACTTTTCCCCCAAATCTTACCTGTACCCGAGCTCAATAGCACCATAAGTGCTATGAAATACAATACCAACACTATAAGTACATTATATGCTACCTATTTTCTGATGTAAGTATCTACTTGCTTGGGAAACCTAATATAAGTTGGGACTGTTCCATGCCATGTTGTGAAATAAGGTGTTTAATTGATTAAACAATTAGTTCACCCTTTTACGTATCTATTTATTCAATACAAAATCAGCACATGTAGCTTTGTGTGTTGAAATCATTTGAAATCAACTGACAGCATGTTTGGCTCAACAAGCCTAAGCTGGACAAACACTGCTATTGCCAATGATTACTGCTTCTAGCAGGCTTTGCAGCTTGTATAAATTATATGGTCATTGCTTTAGGAGAACTGAGTTAGTGCTGGATATATTTAATGCTTTTGTTGTTATTAATGGTTTATTGTCATGTTGTGATTTTCGTCTTTTTTCATTTGAGGAATGATTGTTGCTGAAGTTTATGTTTAGATTTAGGACTTTATATTTGCCTTAGCTTTTTAAGCTAAGAAAAAAAAAACTTTTGTTTTAAATGGCTTCTTTTACAGAGGGATCTTGTAAGATGTCGTTTTAAGAGACAACCAATCACTTCAAACTGCCCAATAAAGAAAAGGAAAGATTCCTTCTTTAATTGAAAACTTACTGAACAACAAATCTAGCTCCTGTAACAATTTTGCGGGCTGAAAGATGCAGCATTTCATTAACAAACTAATCCAAGTTGAATGCGAAACTAACCATGTTATTTTGTGAGGCACCTTGAAAAACTGTGGATGTATAGATAGATGGATACAAACATACTCAAAAAAATTACTGCTCAAGCTTAAATGAGCTGAAGCAACACGATTCTTGATTTTATTTATTTTATTCATTTATTCATTTAATTCATTCCTTCGGCTTAGTCCCTTATTTATCAGGGGTCACCACAGCAGAATGAACAGCTAACCATTCCAGCATATGTTTTATGCAGCAGATGCCCTTCCAGCCGCAACACAGTACTGGAAAACACCCATACACTCTAACATTCACACACACACATACACTATGGGGAATTTTGTTTACCCAATTCACCTATAGCACATGTCTTTGGACTGTGGGGGAAACCGGAGCACCCGGAGGAAACCCATGTCAACATGGGGAGAACATGCAAACTCCACACAGAAATGCCAACTGGCCCAGCCGGGACTCAAACCAGTGACATTCTTGCTGTGAGGCAACAGTGCTAACCACTGAGCCACCGTGCCGCCCTTATTTATTTTATTGTTTTATTATTATTATTATTTTTATTTATTTATTTTTTACTTTGTTTTATGTTTATTTTTACTCTTGGGTTCTGTTTGTGTAAAATAAGTAGAAATAATGCAATTCAAATGAGTGGACGTGTGTCAATTAAATTAAGTTACACCATACAATATAAAAGTCCCTTGGTTTTCCTATATTTGATAGGTTTCTGTGTTTTAATGTTGGCTAAATTGGTTTTGGAGTGCTATATCTATCTAAGACCAAAAACAAAATAATTTCCTCATAGTTTCCATTGCAGCATTACCTTATTTTTCACAGTGTATGTGCTGTAGTGCATTATTATCATTATTATTATTATTATTATTATTATATTTTGGAGGGAGACAATAATTCCATAGAACAGATGTTTTGAACTTTGCAGAACTTTCACATTCATAAACCGAATATTTTACACACTAAAAGAACATATTCATAAAAATGAAAGTAATCGTCTTCATTTATATATTTATTTCTTTTTTATTCTAGAATTCTTTAAAACAGCTCAAATCACATGTGTTTGATTAGAAGGACATCCGGATCATGAAGAGGACTGGAAACTATCTTTTTTTTTTCTGCTCTCATATTTATAAACCTCATTCTCCTCTTCCATTGCACAAGGAATTATTAAAATCTAATTTTATATGCTATTATAAATGTATGACATCCCACATTCTTGTGGCATTAAACATGCAAATGACCTCCTTATGTTTGTTTCTCCTTCTTTCTGGTTTTGAAGACAGCTGGTGCTGTCATGGTTGTTAATGACTGTGAGTTGTGTGTCCCATGTTGATAACACACCGTGCATGTTTTTTGTTAATGATATACAGTACTGTAGTGTTGATAGTCTCCATCATTGTGGTTTGTGTATGGAATGGTAAGTACTGTTGAAATCAAGTGTTTATATGAAAGCAAAAAGCAACAAACAAAGGATAAACTGTGCAGCACGACTGATGCAAAGAGGACCTGTTTATGGTTTATGAGAAATAGTGTTTGGCTTCCAGTTCAGTTCAAGATCGAACGGACCATGTGACAATGAGGATGGATTAATGCAATAGCTATAGTTTGGCATGCAGATCTGAGGGCTGTCCTAAATCAAATAAATACTGATTTCTCTAAGGATGTTGTTCATGTGCTAGTGATTACTTCTCCATGTGCACCACGATCTAAACAATTACTCTTTCTTTCCTAGTTTACTATAACCCTGCTTTTTTTCTGGCTAGATATGTGTTTCTTGTGTGGACATTTGAATTTGCTAGCTGAGAATACTGCAGTTTACTTTTTGACCTGTTTTCTCATCTTTTGTCTTTGGATTTTTGCCTGGGCTGACTTTGTATTTAACTTGGATCCTCAAACTGCCTGTATGGGTTACATGTAAGACAGTTTATTTAATGTATGTAGTAATTATTTATATAAAGAAGAGTAAAATGGCGTACACTTTGTTTAATGTGTCAATTAAGAGATTCTGATGACTATGTATAAGTTGCCATTTACAATTTCTACTGGCATCCAAGTCACACTTTACACTGTAAAAATAGGCATCTAAATATGAGAAATGAATGATTTAAGAAGATACAGACTAGAAACAAGGCAAAAGATCTGCCAGTGCAGTACGATATTTATATGTTTAGATAAATTTAAGTCAATTTAAGTTTATTTGTATAGCGCTTTTCACAATGGTTATTGTTTCAAAGCCGCTTTACAAAAAGTGCACATTATTGCATTATAATCTATACTATAACTTTATTATAACTTTATTAGTTACTAATAACTTTAACTAATTAACTAATAACTGGCTAATTAATGACTAACTGGCCAATTATTAAAATTGACTGGCTCAACTAGCTTCAACCAATGAGTAACATTGTGTAAGAAAGCAAAAACAGTGACTTCAAGCTGATTTTCATCATTTAACTAGCAAACGTTGCTTTAATATGAGATAACCATGTGCACCCCCTCCCATTAAATAGATAAATACATTTTATAATTATTATTTCTAATAACCAACAATATTGTCAAAATTATTGATATTGTCAGTTGTTATTTTATTTAACAATATAATGAAAATACTTTGTTTAATGTCTCAAGTGGAACTTATTTTAAAAACTGCTTTAACTTTTAACAATCCCATTGTTTCTGCGTTTCAGTAATTGACACAACAGTATGATATAATCTCAACAGTGAACATCTCTCCTCTCGACTGGAATCACTTTCACCGCTGTTTTGGCTAATGGGTTAATGGCAGCGCTCTTAATTGACTTAACAGTGGTATCTGGGAATTTTTCAGTGTTTTTGAGCTCAGCGTGACAGTTGACAGGTCCATTAAGGAGTGCATGATGCTCACTTTTGTGAAAGAGCACTGCACTGCAGACGTGCCACAGCAAACCACTACAAGCTATTAGTTCTGACCTTTAGCTCTGCTGCTGTAACTAATACAGACTCCTGCCGTGCTCTGTTAGTTCCTCTAATGCTGCTGATACAGAAAAAAAAAAAGAAATGAAACCTCAGAGCCACTAGTTTGATAAAGTAGAGACTGTGTGCAGTATGCGTTTCATATTTTAAATTGGTGTAACAACAATTTTAGTCCACAACACCAGAAATTGTGATGAAATATTAGACTAGTAATTAACAGTATGTTATTATTTGTAATACTTTTTTTAAATTGTACTTTTAAGCCCTGGTTTACTACCATTACAAGTTTATGACTGTGAATTTATACTACAATCCAACCCATTCTTTAAGATCTCAAAACTCAGGGCTTCTGGTAGTACCCAGAATAGCAAAGTCCACTAATGGAGGTCGGGCCTTCTCATTTATGGCCCCTAAACTCTGAAATAGTCTTCCTGATAATGTCCGAGGCTCAGACACACTCTCTCATTTCAAAACTAGATTAAAGACCTATCTTTTTAGTAAAGCATACAGTACACACAATGCATCACATAATGGTATGATGCATAAGTGTGCTCCATGCAGGTGAGTGGTCTTGACAGTCACCTGTAGGACACACTCCTCCTGTCTTAATGCACCAGACATTTTGTTAGAAACACTCATATGCTTTACATGTTTGTTTATATAACGGCTATTTTCATTCATATCACTTCTTTTTTGCGTTGATATTTAATATCTCTTGTTTAAATACACTATGAGCAGCAGCTACGCTAATTGTATTTTTGTTCTCTATTTCCACCTGATACTCATCCCGAGGCCTCTTGAGATTATGCAGTGCCATTGATGTGATCCAAGTCCTGTGAAAAGATGATACCAACCATAGAGGACGTCTAGAGGTCTCCATAACCCTGGACCAGGCTGTATCTTGAGCAAATGCTGTGGTGGTCATGGAGGAGTGGAGAGCATGAGACTGATTCCTGAAAGATCCCAGTGACGGACGAGTCTTCGCATTGATCCCGTGGGCCAGCCTGTACACCCGCCGGTGACCTACTCACACCTGCAGCTTCTCCACGATGGACGTCCAGCGTTCTCCAGCCCCCGGCGCCTAGACTGCAGCTCTGCACAAGAAGTTTGGCCAGAGGAAAAAAGGTTGTGCCCAACTGAGCCTGTTTTTGTCTCAAGATTTTTTCCTTCACTTTCGCAAATTGGTGAAGTTTATTCCTCACCACTGGCTTGCTTGGTTTGGGACTTGTGGAGCTGTGCCTCGACGGACTTGCTCTTCAGTGTTTGGACTTTCAGCAGTGAAAATTAAACCACACTGAACTGAACTAAACCGAACTTCAACTCTGAAAACTGGACCGACATAGTTTCAATTTCAATTTACTAGAACTTCTATGTTAAGCTGCTTTGACACAGTCTACATTGTAAAAGCGCTATAGAATAAAATATTCTACTAATACTACTACTGCTACCACTACTACTAATAATGATAATTCTCTATTAAAAATTGCATAACTGACTTACATTAAGTTACAAATGTAAAAAGATCTCTACATCAGAATTCCGTTAAAATTTAATAATATTCTCGTCATTTAAAATATAAAAGCAGTTTTTTTACCAATGTAGGTTCAAATATGCACATTAATTTGATATTGTTGTGCAAAATGCACATTAAGTACTGAAAGGCTGAAAATCATCAAAGGGATTTGTTTTGATGCAAACCATGTCTTTTGTAATTTGTCATTTTAAAAGGCACAGGAGTGCTTATAAACATAAGACCTGAAGGCTGAGATGTGTGGACATCAGGGATATGCTAATGGTCACACCTTTAGAACAATAACAATTGGAGGATTTTTACCCTTCTGATTGGTCAGTTTGAATATCTCGTTTGAATTTAGTTCACATGATCAAGGAAGTGACTGATTGTAAGAATCAGTTCATTTTTTTTTTTTTTTTTGTCATTCAACAATCTGACGGCCTGAACCACTGCAGAAAATGACACCACCATGATCTACTTTCTCCATCACTCAGACTGGTAAAGAAAAAAAAATCTAAATTGTAAATAGATCCCATAGCTGGCAACATAAGAAAAAAAACTGCATTTAAATACATTTTGATCAATTTGTCAATACCATCAGGGACTCAAGTCATACTGAGTGATAGCTGCAAAACAAAAACAAAAAGTAAGCCAAGCCTAAATACATTCATCTAAATAAGTCATAGATACATTTTATAGCAAGTTTGACCCAATACTAAACAGTATGTGTGTGAGTGTGTGTAACTTTTTTATTTTATTTAGTTTTAACTTGAGGACATAATAAACAGAAGTTATCAGCCCCTTATGAAACTCATAATGAGGTGCTTTTCATTAAGTTGTTAATGATGCTGCTCATTGCAGATTTCCAGGAATAGGAAGATGGACAATCTGCCCACATGTGCGTGAAGTAAGCGTTCGATAACAAATTTTGCAGTGTAGCATCAAGGGTGCTTTTGGGTACAGCAAAGCAATTACAAGCCCAGCTGTGCCAACCTTTCTGCCGTCACAGGCATTCCTTTTCTGCTAGGGTTGCTCGGCTTCTCTTGCTGAAAGGTCAATGTCCTGCAAGGTGAGCGCATTCAAAAGTGTTTCAAACTTGTCTGACTGCAATAAGAATAAAAGCATTCCCAGAACATATGGTTTGCTTCTATTCAGAGCTGCGGTGACATGTGAAAAATCGAAGCTACATCTAACAAAGAGCAAGCACATTTTTATAGATTCGCAGATGGGCAAAAGCAGAAAGAGATGTGTGTGTTTTTTTTTGTTTTTTTTTTTTAAGTATTTTCCTTCTCTATATACTGTGCTGTCTCAGAATATTCAACAATGACAAATCCACCTAAAGATTTTCTGCAGCGTTTCATTTGTTCATTGTGGTCACTCACAAGCTCTATTTTCTCATAACATAACAACAGTCCAAAGCTAATTAAGTCTAATCAAGGCGCTCTAATCACAGCCGAATTTAGATAGCATCCAGGAACAATTGGTTGTAATTGCAGAAGTGAGGGGGTGAGTCTTGATTAAACAGTAGGAGAGGTCATGGCTTTCGCTGCACAGTTTGGCTGATTGCAGGTTGTAATATGGACAGGATGATTGCACCATGTAACGGTCAATCAGTCCCCATGCCGCTGCATCAGCGAGCTTCCTGCTGTTTGCCAAAATATGGAATTCTTGTCTTTCTGAGGCCAAAATTAGAAGCACATCTTCTCCTAGAGCTTTCTTTTTTGCATTTCTTCTTGCTAGCTGTACCAAAAATAAACTGAACCATCACTCGAAAAACAAAATACAAACCAATTTGTGAATTTTGTGTACCATACCACCCCTACTCGGAGATGTACCATAAGTGATGATACAAATTGGTAATGTTTTGCGTAATATCAGTTCAGTCTTTATCTATTATAATTTTAAATGTTATTTTGTGGGTTTCTCTGCCAATATTTATGTGTGATCAATTAGATTATTTAGATTAATTGCAACTTATTCAGTTCAATTTAACATAAATGTCACTGCTGAGTGAAGATGCGCTTAAGAGTAGCTCCACTGGCCCCCATCGTGGAGGAGGTGACAGGTGCAAGTAGATCACCAGGTAGATGTTCATTCTAGCCAATGGGATCAAAGACGTGTTTGGGGGTAGAGATTTTTCTGCCACAGGGGAATCAGCCTTATGTTCTTGACTAATAAGTCCACAACAACCAACTGCTTTAAAAAAAGGACTGGATCCAAGATTATGTGAACCTTGGAATAAGGAGAAACAAGCATGAGCATAGATGCCATTCAAAGTACAGAGTCATTTTGTGAAGTGTTCCCAGCTCTGGTTTTCCTGATTAATACTGCCTAACAAATCTTTTGAACATTTTGATTTCAAAGTTATGCATTTGTGTCAGTATGGGTCCTCTCTTTTCTGTTGCAATAGGACTGCACCAACTCCTACAACTGACATGTTCACTTTCACATTGACAGGAAAATGGTGATCTTAATGGGTTAGGGCAGGAATGGTTCAGGACGAATTTTCTGAGTTTGTTAAAGGCAGTGATGGCTTTAGGGTTCCCGGAGAAAGACTTGAGCTGGTTCCTGATAAGGGATTCAATTCAATTCATCCTTATTTCGATAGCGCTCTTACAATGTAGATTGTGTCAAAGCAGCTTCACATAGAAGATTATAGTGAATTGAAATGGTGTCAGTTCAGTTTTTAGAGTTTAAGTTCAGTTCAGTTCAGTGTGGTTTAATTTTCACTGCTGAGAGTCCAAACACTGAAGAGCAAATCCATCGATGCACAGCTCTACAAGTCCCGAACCATGCAAGCCAGTGGCGACAGTGGCGAGGAACGAACTTCACCAATTTGCGAAAGTGAAGGAAAAAAAACCTCGAGAGGAGAACCATTTCTCCTATGGCCAAACGTCTTGTGCAGAGCTGCAGTCTAGGCGCCGGAGGCTGGAGAATGCTGGACGTCAGCAAAGACTCGTCTGTCACTGGGGTCTCACAGGAATCAGTCTCATGCTCTCCACTCCTCCATGACCACCACAGCAGCTGCTCAGGATACGGCCTGGTCCGGGATTATGGAAACCTTGGGATCATCTCTTCACAGGTCTTGGATTGCATTAGTGGCGCTGCATAGTCTCTGGGGGCCTCGGGATGAGTATCCCCAGGTGGAAATAGAGAATAAAGAGAATAATTAGCGTAGCTGCTCTTCATAGTGTATATAAACGAGATGCAAAAACCTGCGTGGAGCACATTCATGCATCATACCGTTATGCGATGCATTGAGTGTATGCTTTACTAAAAAGATAGGTCTTTAATCTAGTTTTGAACTGAGAGAGTGTATCCAATGTGTCAGTGGGGTGGAAAGGTTGCTGAAATGATGGATGGAACATCTATAGAAGTTAGCAAATCCAAGGAAGCTCTTGAAGTATAGTCTTGAGTTATGGTCAGTCATGAACTGCATGAACCTTTCCTTTGTCCATCTGGATCCCTTTAGGACTGATAACATATCCAACATACTCATGGTTTGCTGAAACTCACAATTCTCCCTTTTTTAACCTAAGATTTAGAGGGAACTGCTTGACATAGTGGGGATGTTCTGCCAAGTTCTGGTAGTAGGTCAAGATAATGTCACCGTAAACAATTATCTAACGTCTATTTTGGTTAAACTGTAACTGGTGAAGCACATTTAATGAAGACGTGTTATTTCAGTGAGAAGTTGAATGAAACTCAGGGGTGAAGGACAAATGGGTCAGAATTGTTTCAAATGTATAACTGCTACATGGGGTCTGGTGCTGGAGAGCAGTGTTAATTTTGACAGCAAATTTTGATTTAATTTTAGTCTTAGTCTTTTGACTAAAATTCCATTTAAGTTTTAGTCATATTTTAGTGTTCTGAATCATTTTAGTTTTAGTCTAGTTTTAGTCGACTAAATTTCATAAGATTTTAGTCGACTAAATCTCTATATTTAGTTGACTAAAATATATTTGGTTTAATTTAAGTGTAATTTAATTAAATATTGTATACATTTACTTATATTTAAAATATTCTAACTTAAAATTAAATAAAACAGTCTAATTAAAATATGTAATGTAGCTTTTCCATTGAAGACCAAAAATTTGATATGCATTGTGTTTTTGTATCATAAGTAATATGTAAAAATTATGTGTCGGCAAGAACAGTAGACTACTGAAAATGTAGGACTTTGCAATTATTTAGCAAACCCTTTATTTAACGTGATAAACTACTAGTCTTTTTAACCAGTCTGTTGAACAGTTTCATGCAATTAAATCTTTGAAAGGGCTTAAAATAGTTTAAGTTCACTTTGCACTGTCAGTCTATAGCAAGCTTTACTGTTGTAGTTGGTGTTACATGCAGGTGCTCAGCTGTATAGCACTGAGTAAATAAGTAATGGCATAATTTAATCCCATAGGGGGGCACTAGACCTGGTGACTGATTTTAGTCCCTATTGTTCCTTTCATTTAGGGCATTCACTTATTACTTTGCATTACTGTCTAAGTTACTGACTTAAGGCAGTAATATACCTTTTATAGTAATAATAATAATATGCAGTTTCGCTATTACTGATTTTATCAATGAAGGTTATGCAACAGTACCATTCACATAAATGCAGACGGATCATGGCTTCAGCACCAAACGAGTTTATTCTCCTTATTGCTTTTGTTTTATTTCAAATAATATAAATGCTTAAAGTTTTAGGTAAAGACGTCAAACTATGCCCACACATGCATGCTAACCCACTTTTCATATAACCGGTAAATAAATATAATGAAATCAGCATAACCGAGTCATCACGCTTCATTACCCAACCAATATCAGTGTTAGAAAAAAGTTAAATGTTACAATCTAATGTCATTTAAAAAAACAAAATAGCTAAATGTGTTAATTAGTTACATTTTAAGGCATTAGTGTAGCCAGAAAAACAGAGAGTGTGTACCTACCTAAAAAAAAAAAAAAGAAATCAAAATACAGTCTTAAGTGTCACCTGAGAAATCACACCAGAGAAAGGCCTTACAAATGCTCTCACTGTGGAAAGAGTTTCATGAGCAGTGGAGCCCATTGTTCCCACATTAGAACTCACACTGGAGAAAGGCACTTCAGTTATTACCGTGAAAATTTATTACATTTTGGCATAACAAGCAACTCAATAGGCATAACTTTTATTATTATTTTAAAGGTAAAAATGAGTGAGTAAGTGAGTTTTTTTTTTTTTCTTGAAATTGTCCGGTTAGCATTTGTAAAAACACCACCATAAGCCATTAGGCTATTAGGCCTACCGTCATTTTATTCATTTATTTAGCCTATTTTAATAACTTGTTTTCAGGTTACATTTCCATGTTAAGGGTCATAAGCTTACATGTCAAAATAAAATCGATATGCTAACTGTAGCCGTTAAAATAGGCCTACAAAATATTTTCTGGTGTTTAATTTTGCATGAGCAAATAGTAAAATCTGCGGCAAATCCACTTACTCACGCACTATATATACCTATTTTATTAATAACACTGTAAACTTGACATCGCAGGCCGATCATCTTTAAACTCAAAAGGCATTTTTAAGTGTCCTAACTTGAGACTGCTGCTGCATGATGGGATGTGTCTTTTCACAACAGTAAAAGTGCACTTTAGCGATGTCAAAATGTAAGCAAACATTCAAAAGGATTCTCCGTTTTGTCAATTTTATAGCTTTTAATTATATTAATAATAATGAATTTAATAAATTATAATATGAATTATAGTGTAGCCTACTGTGGGACTGTGCAGTGTCCAACTGAACATGTTTATTAGGCTACTCTAATATTAACCCCTAACTGAAAAACTGTGAAAAGTGTGATAATGACTGCCCATATAGCAAAATTACATAATTTCAACCTAAAATCAACGTTTCTTTTGGCATCGAATCAACGTTGATCACCGACATCGATTCAACGTCGTTTTGCTCATCGGGGTAATGTTGAAACGACGTCAAGCACTCCATTCAAATCTGAAATCGACTCAATTGGTTACTTACCCGTTGAATCGATGTTGATTTTCAGTCGATCGAAACAACGTTATAGAATCCACACATTTTCAACATATAATCGACCTAATTGGTTTGTCTATCTAATGTTGAAACGATGCTGATTTTAAGTCGATTGGAACAACGTAGAATAAACACACACTCAACATAAAATCTATCTAAATGGTTTAACGTTGAAATTAATGCTTAAACAAGCCTTTCAACATTAAACCAATCCGTATTGCATAATCACCATTTTTACGATAAGAATACATATAATTTAACTTGTATATATGACAAATTAAACACACCACAATCTGTCATCATTTATTTTATTATTTTTTTTTATTTATACAAATATACAGCTGCAAACATTCGTTAAGAGCATACATTCATTCAAACCTTCTATACATGCAGTACACTCAAACACACACACAGAGAACATTTAAATTATAGGCTTAAATAGTCTAAACCATTTACTCAAAAACTGAAACTGTAGAATATTAAATTCATCTGTCTATTTGTGTTCTATTTCAACATGTATTTTTCATTAGAGTAAAAATGCATTTTATTTCAGATGTGCATAATAACAAAATTTACTATTTGGGTCAAAATAAAGGTTTAAATCACAATGTTTGAGCTGTTTAAAGAACAGCATTTATTGCATTAATTGACAAAGATACAATAGGCCTATCACAGAAAATGTCAAATTCAGATGCAACCATAGAAAAAAATATTCTCACTGGATTAGCAGGGTCAATAAATAAATATATAAATAAAACAAATGAATTTTTAGTGGTGTGAAACTATCGGGAAGCCAATAGTCTACAGTGCCACCATTTACGAGAATTCCATCCAGGAGTCTTCAGAAATACAAAGTATTAGAGACCCAGAGACTTGTCTGAGAACAATCTTGAAATATTACAACCACCGGTAAGAATTTCGCTGCAACCAAAGGATGTAACGTATACTGAAGAATCACATGCAATGCATATGATCCTACTATAACGATCACTGCGAACTATAAGCTAAGCGTTCGTATTATATAGGCCTACAAACTATAAATATAAAAACGTTAAAATAATTTTAAGCAATGGAATTCTATATGTAAAAAAAACTACTTTAAACTAACTAACTAACTAACTAAAAAAAAAATAGTTTTGGTAAAAACATGCACTCGTTTTCCATATTAATTGTAAACAGCACATATAGGGCCTATGTTTCCTTTACAAATATTATTGAGAACATTCCATTCACATTCTATTCTAAAACATAAAATCACTTACAAAAGCTAACACGTATTCTAATCTCTTATATAAATCATATAAATAATGAGGCTATTTATTAAGAAATTAAATTTAACATTTATTAATTATTAGGAAATGAAAAACTCTACTTTAATAATAATAATATTATTATTATTATTAATAATGATGATGATGATGGATTATTACTATTATTATTATTATTATTATTAAGTAGGATATTGTTTATTTATTTTTTTATTTGTTGAGACTACTTTTACAATTTGACACATTCAAAGCACTGCAGAAATGTTCGAACCATGTCATATACAGTACAGATACTTAATAAATAGCCTACTATAAATTAAAAGCATTAACGTATGCTATGTTTTTTTGTTTTCACAAGCTTTGGAGACGTAACATAAATTCTGCTTTTAAATAATAGGTCACATAGCTTTCGTCATGAGCCACGGCTGTGTTCAAAATGACATCAATGTTTTCAAAGTGCACTACAAAGGCAACGCAATTGTAAACATGAAGATCGCTAAAACTGAACTGTAAAAATACTTTGAAAGCAAATTACACCTAAGAGTGATGACTTTAATGCTTTTTTTTTATCATTCCAAGTTTAAATGTTAGAATGTTCTAAATGAACAGGGCATAGGGGGATAACTGGGAATGGAACACAGCCAGGAACTATGTTTCTAACTACAGCTCCAAAGGTGTAGTTACAAACACAAGCTTGCGACGCAGTTTGCGAATGTTCGTTGGAACGATGGATTTAGGAAACGCCAAATCAACGAACTATGTTTGTAACGACGGAACTTGCGACCTTAGTTGGCAAACATGGTTTTCGGAAACGGAAATGTTTTGGCCCTGAACCATACAGCGGACTTGTTTTGAAGCACTTCATCTCAAACTTTTGCTATTCTTGTTTATTTTGTAGATAACTGACCAACAAAAAATACATTAAAATTAAGATATTACCATAATCTTTATTCATTCATTCATTTTCTTTTCGGCTTAGTCCCTTTATTAATCTGGGGTCGCCACAGCGGGATGAACCGCCAACTTATCCAGCATATGTTTTACACAGCAGATGCCCTTCCAGCTGCAACCCATCACTGGGAAACATTCATACACACTCATTCACACACATACACTACGGACAATTTTAGCTTACCCAATTCACCTATAGCACATGTCTTTGGACTTGTCGGGGAAACCGGAGCACCCGGAGGAAACCCACGCGAACACGGGGAGAACATGCAAACTCCACACAGAAATGCCAACTGACCCAGCCGAGGCTCGAACCAGCGACCTTCTTGCTGTGAGGTGAACGTGCTGCCCACTGCGCCACCGCGTCGCCCCCCATAATCTTTATTACTATTTAATTATACTAAACGAAATTTGTTTCAAAAAAATATTTTCCCCAAGAAAAATATACGAATTATATTTTTGTTTGTGTCCACTGCTCAACTGTGCAGGTGGATAAGGATTTAATGAATGCTCCACTGTAAATGTTGCACTACAAACTTCAGTCATATATTTGCAAATTTTAATATGTAATTATTTTAAAGATTATGGGCTCTATTTTAAGATCTAGGCGCAAAGTCTAAAGGCTCTATCATATACACCTGGCACAATAAGGCGCAATGTTTGCCTTGTGGCTATTTTCAGACCAGCCCAACCCTAATTTTCACGTTTTGCACCATGTTGTTTAAATAGCAATTTTTTTTTCATGGGTGTCCTAAAAAGGAGGTGTGTTAAGGCGCATTGTTTGGGCATTTCTATTTTGAGAAACTGAAATAGATGAGCTGTTGACTGAGTAAAAGCAGGTCTGAAGTCCAGCGCAGAGCGCGTTAGTTATGCGCCTATGTGGGTTCAAACGTGTACACATTGCTTAATACACACAGGATGTACAGCAATTCACAAATATCTTTACATATGAAAACAATTAAAGGATTAAAATGTAAAAAACATATATATATTATTTACTACATAAATAAAAAAACCACTGCCTCCATCCCTTCTTCATGGCTTTTTCAGTTTATTCATGACAATTAGCATTTTTATAATGTTATTATTATTAGCAGTATAATTTATTATATGCATATTTATAATTGTTTTAATAAAAACAAGTTTAGATTTGTCCACCTGTCTGGTCTTGGAGACATATTTGTTTTAAAACTTTTTCTAAATTCAGTTCTAATTTCCAACAAACGAATAAATGAACAATAATAACGAAGTGTGGTCAATCCATTACCATTACCAACCATTGGAGTTATATCCAAACACACGTCCTGTTCCTATGCCCCATATGGTGATGCAGACGTCTCCAAAACCAGACAGGTGGACAAATCTAAACTTGTTTTTTATTAAAACATGCATATAATAAATAATATTAATAATAACATTATGCAAATGCAAATTGTCGTCAATAAACTGAAAAAGCACCCCCAGATGAGGCATAGAGGCAGTGGTTTTTATATTTTTGTAAAAAATTATAATTTTTGTAACATTTTAATCCCTAAATTTTTTTCATATGTTAAGATATTTGTGTATTGATGTATATCCTGTGTGTATAGTCGTGGCCAAAAGTTTTGGGAATGACATAAATATTGGAAATTGGAAAAGTTGCTGCTTAAGTTTTTATAATAGCAATTTGCATATACTCCAGAATGTTATGAAGAGTGATCAGATGAATTGCAGAGTCCTTCTTTGCCATGAAAATTTACTTAATCCTGAAAAAAACTTTCCACTGCATTTCATTGCTGTCATTAAAGGACCTGCTGAGATCATTTCAGTAATCGTCTTGTTAACTCAGGTGAGAATGTTGACGAGCACAAGGCTGGAGATCATTATGTCAGGCTGATTGGGTTAGAATGGCAGACTTGACATGTTAAAAGGAGGGTGATGCTTGAAATCATTGTTCTTCCATTGTTAACATGGTGACCTGCAAAGAAACGCGTGCAGCCATCACTGCGTTGCATAAAAATGGCTTCACAGGCAAGGATATTGTGGCTACTAAGATTGCACCTAAATCAACAATTTATAGGATCATCAAGAACTTCAAGGAAAGAGGTTCCATTCTTGTTAAGAAGGCTTCAGGGCGTCCTAGAAAGTCCAGCAAGCGCCAGGATAATAATTATTATTATTATTAGTCTACTTTTACAATTTGACACATTCAAACCACTGCAGAAATGTTCTAACCAACAGGCACATGTCATATAAATTTCTTAATAAATAACCTACTATAAATTAAAACCATTAATGTATGCTGTGTATTTTTGTTTTCACAATTGAGCAATTAATGTAAAAAAAAATGTTTTGCAAAACAAATGTTTAAAAATGACAGTAAAGCATCAATATAGTTAAGACACAGTGGAGAAAAAGTTACTGCTAGTACTAATAACTGTAGAAACGATCTGTCCAACGAGTGAATCCACACTTTCATCACATTGAAATTTTGATTCCCATGATACATACATTTATTCATTCATTCATTTTCCTTTGGCTTAGTCCCTTTATTAATCCGGGGTCGCCACAGCAGAATGAACCGCCAATTTATCCAGCACATGTTTTACACAGCAGATGCCTTTCCAGCTGCAACCCAGTACTGGGAAACACCCATACACACATACACTATGGCCAATTTAGTTAAACAATTCCCCTATAGCTCGTGTTTGGACTGTGGGGGAAACCGGAGCACCCGGAGGAAACCCACGCCAACACGGGGAAAACATGCAAACTCCACATCAGAAATGCCAACTGACCCAGCCAAGGCTCGAACCAGCGACCTTCTAGCTGTGAGGTGACAGTGCTAACCACTGAGCCCCTGTGTCACCCTCACAAATTTATATATTTATTTTATTTTATTTTGAAAGGAATGCCGTGAAATAATGAATAATATTGGGAATAATATTTCTAAAGGAGCTGTTGGAATTGAACCAAATTTTGGTAAAATCCCAAACAATACAAACATACAAAATAAAAATATTATAAGCTAAATAAAACTATAATAGTTATTTGTAATAACAATGGAATGACACAAGGATAAAGTGCTGAACTACTGAAACAGAGTGTCAAAATCTTGATGGTCCTGTGGGTCTCGTCTATCAAATCTGATCTTTATTTTGTATTTTTTATTGGATTCGAGTGAGGTGATTGGCTGGGCCATTTGAGCAGCTTGATTTTCTTTCTCTGAAAGCATTTGAGAGTTTCCTTGGCTGTGCTTTGGATAATTGTCTTGCTGAAATGTCCACCCTGGTTTCATTTTCATCATCCTGCTAATGTAGATGTTGGACTGAAGCAGCTGATATTTATTTACACTGACGAAGGGCAGAGGGTTGCTGAAGAACTACTGAGAGATTTCAGCTGCTGTCTGGGCTTTCACTGCCGAACTACACCTCCCTTTCTTCATGTGTCATTTCATTTTTATACACATAACTTCATTTGTAAACTAATTTGTTTAGTTTTCTTTGCATATATGGATTTCTTTGGTTGGCTGTTACCAACATCCAGGGGAAATGTCAAGTCAACAGCACCTTTAGAAATATAATTTCTGAGAAAAATGGTGACATGTTCAATACAAATTCCGCCCACAGTATGTATACAGTTGAAGTCAGAATTATTAGCCCCTCTGAATTATTAGCCCTCATTTATTTTTTCCCCATTTTCTGTTTAACTGAGAGAAGATTTTTTTCAACACATTTGTAAACATAATAGTTTTAATAACTAATTTCTAATAACTGATTTCTTTTATCTTTGCAATGATGACAGCACATACTAGATATTTTCAAAACAATAATATTCAGCTTAAAGTGACATTTAAAGGCTTAACAAGGTTAATTAGGTTAACTAGGCAAATTAGGGTAATTAGGCAAAGCATTGTATAACAGTGGTTTGTTCTGCAGACAATCGAAAAAAATATAGCTTAAAGGGGCTAATAATTTTTACCTTAAAATGTTTATTAAAAAATTAAAAACTGCTTTTATTCTAGCCAAAATAAAACAAATAAGAATATCTCCAGAAGAAGAAAAAAAAATATTATCGGACAGTGTGTGTGTGTGTGTGTGTGTGTGTGTGTGTGTGTGTGTGTGTGTG
>CAIGQV010019084.1:3171073-3191553 GCA_903798115.1 Danio jaintianensis
TCTTTCTTTCTTTCTTTCTTTCTTTCTTTCTTTCTTTCTTTCTTTCTATTGTACAAAGTTAATGGTATGATTTTCTCCACAGTGTCAGTTTTTACATAAAAATATAGTCAGCTAACAGAAAAAGAAAATAATATATTATGCTGTCCGTGTGCAGTAATCATTATAGTCCTCAAGATAATGTAATATGCATTTCTTAATAACCACATTTCACATTAAAACAACTCATTTCTTTATCTAATTTTTAGAGCTTACATGTTTGATTGCATGTATTTAAAGTTGCTATGCCCATTAAACGTCAGCATAATTTAAATGGATACATTTTTAAATAGAGAAAGTCAATTTTACTACCCTTTGCAGTGATAAAATGATAACAGTGCTCATAAAACTATGTCACAGAAGCAGAAAAATTGCAGTCGTTCTGCTTTTTTTATCCAGGAGGAGCAAGATAAAGGCATGTAAAAAATGTATTTAAAAACAGGCACGTAGCGGAATACAAAACAGATTGCTTTTAAAGCTTCAAGCCAACGTCCCAGACTCTCTGACCTTTAAATAAGTATTTCTTATTCAACATGCAGTAAGCATTTATGTAAGATTGAGTTAAGATGAAGGAATACTAAAGATTAGATAGATTTACAGTAATTAAGTATTTTATGTTCTTTCCTTCCTGAATTTGCTTTTGATTTTTATTTTTTTATTTTTTTTGTGAAACCTTTTTTTTCATAACGTTTGACTTTCTTCTTTCTGCTGAACTGGGTGGGTTGAGTGGCATTTGATTCGGTGGGCATACTTAGGGCAGGGTTTCATGCTGTAGTGTGAGCCATTGGCCTTGGCATGGCCCGGTGAAAGCCCTGGCTCACACTGACCCACTTTTTTTCTTCAGCTTTTAAATTTTGTAATTGAGTAACTTTGTTCAATAAAACTCATATACCTATAGCACCCTGACATGTCCTCAATTGTGTACAATTCTTTATATTATTGCTATTTTATTAAAATTACACTACACAAAGATGTTATGTGTATTTCTGCCTTGAATGGCCTTAACTGTCAAATTGACTGCATGCATTTCAGCATAATTTTTTCCTATGCTTTTGAATATGTGTGCCTCTGTTGCCTAGCAACTTTCTGCAAACAATAACATAACTTTCTGATAGCAAAAGCATAACTTTAATTCAGATATGTCTTTAAAACTTTCAAAAACAACATTTTCACTGCGGTGACAAAAACGTTACTCTCCTGCTTTCCGGACAAAGTGAGATATGCACCATCAGGAGCAGTCAATTATAGGCTATGTTGCAAAACTATATATATGAATGCAGGTCTTCAGATAAAGAACAGCTGTATTGAACATACTGTAATCAATTGCCCGACGAGTAACCCTAGAAACTGGCAGGATCAGGAGAAACAGGCACTTAAAACATGAAGGAAACACTGGAACCAAAGGAAACACAACTTAAAAGTTCATGAACAAAACATAGCCTTATGTACTCTGTTTAAAAAGGTTGCTGTTTCTAGGACTGAAGATTGCTGTTCTTTTTTCAGAAGTCACTCCACAGCATTCACTCAAAGAATGTGTTGTGTTTCACAATTTCTCTCTGACGGTGATACGATTCTGCTAAATGTATAATTCAATAATTCTCGCCTCTACAAAGACAGTTTGCCTACCGTGGAGCAAAAGCCCTGCGAGGTGAAAATCTCAAAGCCTCTTTGCATGCTTACACACATGCGCCTGCACACATTCCTTAAAGTATCTCAGATAAATGTTCTGTATAAAGGCATCATGCACAGTAAAACTATTGATTATTATGCATGCAACAGCTGAGTGTAATGTGTGTGTGTGTGTGCGTGTGCGTGTGCGCGTGCGCGCGTGTGTGTGTGTGTGTGTGTGTGTGTGTGTGTGTGCTTTCTTCGGAGATCTCACTGATCCACCCCCATCACGGAGGAGGTATGCAAGCTGTGATCTCCCTCATGCCTTCTCAAATACACACATGCACAAATCTACACACGCATAATGTGGGAGTTTTGAGCGAGAGGGCATTGCTTCAGTTGCCTTCTAATCCTCCAGAGATCTGCTGCACTTTGTGCTGTAGAAAAGTGTGGATCAGAGGCTTGCCAGCATCAGATAAGCCCTCTATTAGACCCGCTGGAATGGGAACACCTCTGTGACAGCGGCCAGAGGCACCAGTATGAATGCAATCTTCCTCCTGAAATGAAGCCCATACAGTGCCTCCATTAACTCATTATGCTGGCCTTTCACTGCTTTAAAAGGTGGGATTACAGCCATTTGTAAGGCTTACGTAAACACAGCTTTGCAGGCAAGTCAAGCGTGCACAGGACGGTACATTAGGTGCTTTCAAATGTCAAGAAAAGGTTGAGTGGGGTGTGATGTATGGCTTACAGCTTATTTAAGAGCTTGTGTGCTTTATCAGTTCACGTTTATTAACATTTCATAATTGTGACTAATGATCCACCGTTCTGCAAATTATCTTGCCATTGTAACTTAATAGCTCTCCTCAAACATCAATAGTTTGCATGTATTTCCTTTTTTTCTGTTCAGCATGATGTATTTTTTCAGGTTTCATCTGGGCTCCGAAGACAAAATGTATCACACACTTTTGGTTAAGTGCAAGAATGCCAACTGACCCAACTGACCCAGCCAAGGCTCGAACCCACGACCTTCTTGCTGTGAGGCGATTGTGCTACCCACTGTGCCACCGTGACGCCCTATATATATATATATATATTCATTCATTCATTTTCTTTTCGGCTTAGTCCCTTTATTTAAGCTGGGGTCGCCACAACGGAATGAACCGGCAACTTATCCAGCATATGTTTTACACAGCGGATGCCCTTCCAGCTGCAACCCATCACTGGAAAACATCCACACACATTCATTCACATACATACACTACGGACAATTTAGCCTACCCGATTCACCTATACCACATGTCTTTGGACTTGTGGGGGAAACCGGAGCACCCGGAGGAAACCCACGCGAACACGGGGAGAACATGCAAACTCCACACAGAAACGCCAACTGACCCAGCCGAGGCTCGAACCAGCGACCTTCTTGCTGTGAGGCGAACGTGCTACCCACTGCACCACCGTGCAGCCCCTATATATATATTATTTTATTTTATTTTTTTAACCTTGCAAGCATATCAGCCTGTTGTTGGGGTTTCCAAAACCAAAATATGACCTTTTATAACCCATAATAGGGGCACTTTAAGAATATTTAAGATTTTTATTTTTTATTTTTTTAAGCGAACTGTCATTGCCTTCTGTTCTGTCTTGTCATCAATCTCATTCATATAGTGTTGATTTCTGTCTCTATTCCCTTTGGCAACAGTGATTCAGTGCTCAGAAATGATTGGTTTGAAATCCATCTGACAAAACTGTCTAAAAGAAATCCCCCAGGCCAGCAAAGGGAATCACTAAGTCCAATGTTAAAACAAACCATTATCCACCTCAGGCTGTGAGGTCTGTTTCAGAGTCATGTGTAATGGTTTGCTAATCCTCAGGGACCATGCTAAATCAACCTTGTAATGCAAAAGAGCAAAGAAAAGTAAGCAATAGAACCAAAAAGACCATTCTGACCTTTTTTTTTCTGCCTCTGTCTCAGTCTGAAATAAATGAAATGTGACATAACTGAGAAAATACACATCATGGTGACTTGACGTTATTACCGATATGAAAGCCTTTCTAGTCACTTTCCATTAGGTCAAGGGTATTACAAGTGTGCCTTTAAAAAGCTCTTTATCCATGGTTGCACTTTCCTCACTATAGGTGAAGAATGAGATACTAGACAATGATGCAACATCATCCCACCTTACATGACCCTTAAAGTCAATTGATAAAAAGAAAGAATAAAATGAAAGGTGACAGTCTCACCTGGCTGGAGGAATGCATTGTTCTGGGGACGTCCTTTCCGGTTTGAAATGTGTATGACTTGAATGGCTGATGCCAAATGTTTGTGCACTCTTAAAAGATAATTATATAATAAAATGTAAATATCAGATGGAAAAAGAAATATTATGATTAGAAATGTTGCCATGGAAACTGTTAATATAATGGCTTTACTGTTATCTTAAAATAATAATTACTATTATAAATTCTAAAGAATAATAATAAAAACATTAAGTTGATAAAAAGGAATAAATTACATTTTAAAATGAAACTAGAATTACTCTGTTTTAGTTCAAACAATGCTGTTAAAAGCTTGTACAAACTCGAACTTGAATGATGGAAAGTGACATTGATTTTCAATATACTGTTCTAAATTCAGATTACTATCATTTGTGTTCCTCATATAGAACTAGAATATATATAATTTGTGTGTAAAATAGCACATTGAAAACGAATGGCACTTTTCATATCTAAAACATCTGAAACTTGTAGCTTCACTAGACGATTTGAGAAAGTATTGGGGGAAAAAAAGGAAATCTGACTCACAGTGTGTCTCTCATAGTCATATACACATTCATAGTTCTGCTAAGAGCTATAGTTTCCTCAGAAATGGCTCTCAAGCTGTGGATGTAATGGGCTCTAGAAAAGGCCAGTATACACAAAGGTCAGTGCCTTCCACACATCTGCAAACCAAACCAAACCAAACCAGGAGAGTAGCCCTGCAAACGCAAAATTTCTTTCAGAATAACATTGTGAATGGATTTTTCTGAAGGAGGTCCAGCGTTAACCAGGAGGCAGTGGTGCTTCAGTGATTTGACTGGCAGTAGATGTGGAGCTGTCCTTGGTGCCAAACTGTTTAGCAGAGCTCAGTGGTGGTTCTGAACGAACAGCTTTAGCTTCTCACTGGCTGTTGTTTGTCAACTGTTTAACCTGCGACTGACCTATCAGTAAGCCCTGCCCACCATGTTTACTGTTGTGAAGTCAGACAAATAGAGTTGACAGTGTGAAAACCTTGTCCCAAGAGGTTTTTGATACATTTTGGACACAAGAAGGACCACTTCTTGTCCAGGAGAAACATATGTATATGTATATATATATTCTCAAGTGGTTCCAAACATTTGGGGGTTTACCAATACTGCTTGTACCACAGGTTAAGATTCAATTCACTTACATTTAAGCAATTTAATATAGAGAGAGGCACTGGTACGCATAAGGCTTTTTGTGCATGCATTGGATTATCAGAGAAAGCACATGTCTGTCTTTTTTTCATGCAGAGCCAGGAGCATTAACAGGAAGTGACATCACATATATAACTGCATGTAAACTGATTTGTTTTAAGATTAGGGAAGTATATTAAGGAAAAGTAATTATGAACTTCACATTTTTAATAAAGAAATTAATATAAAAAATACACAAAGTTTAAGGCAAATGTTTGAAATTAAAACTCCATAAAGGACATCAGTTGAACCCTAATTGTCAGACAAAACACATTACTAATGAAAAACTGCTAATGGGGTCAATACTGAATGAATTTCAGAAGACTTTTATTTTACTAGAATTAGCTGTTATCTGTGATAAAGCTGTCAAACACTGAACTGATGAGCTGAGAGACACTCCAGAAACTCTGACTGAATTATCATTATCTCTCAACACAGATTCCAGAGAGAGTTAGGGTCAAAAGATAGCGACCTCAATACGTCAGACTGCTTTTTGACCAGTAAACATACTCTTGAAAGACATCTCTAACTGGTTTCTTCCAGAGTTTCTCCACACTGTTGCTTCAGCCTGGTTTGCTTGTTTGTTGGGGCCTGATATTGATTTCCGCTCTCATTTAGCAACAATTCAGCATGTAATGAAAGCTTGAGGCCCAGAGACTGTGTAATGAGTGTATGATGATGTCTAATCCTGCTCATTGTCTGCATGGGAGAGAAAGCAAAGAAATTATCAAGTGAGAAAAGCAAGAGAAGAGACAACTTTGAGAAAGTTGAAGAAAGTAAATTGGTTGCAACTTAAAATAACAGAACAGCTCAGCAGACATCAAGCACACACAATTTTGAAAGTTTAGTTATGGAGTCTTTGCTATGTTGCATATATTATTGGCATATTACATTGAATCCAAATAATTTTACGAGTTTCAATATAAATTGCATTAAAAAAATCATAACTTAAAAAAGGAAGTTGAAAAAAAATAAGTGAACTAACAACTTGTTTGCATAACTTATTTATTGTATTTTTTAAAATGATTAAAACTTAAATAAAACCTAATAAAATGAAGTGTTGCCTTGGAAATTAGAAATTACGTACTAAAACTTAAGCATATAAATAAAAAATAAAAAAGAATGGATAATACAAATACAAAATCAAATAAGATCAAATTTATTTATGTTTTTTTATTATTTATGTATTTTTATTCATTCATTCATTCATTCATTTTCTTTTTGAATTAGTCCCTTTATTAATCAGGGGTCACCACAGCGGAATGAACCGCCAACTTATCCAGCATATGTTTTACGCAGCTCCAACTGCAACTCATCACTGGGAAACACCCATACACTCTCATTCACACACATACACTATGGACAATTTTAGCTTACTCAATTCACCTATAACGCATGTCTTTGGACATGTTGTTGTTGTTTTTTATTACCATTGGTGGTGGTGTTTGGTTATTTATTATGTCTATTTCCATGTTTACAGTTTTTTTTATGATTTCACTAATATAAAAGGCATTGGGTATAACATTTTATAAGAACATTTTAATATAGTATGCTCTTAAGGCGGGCGTCACGGTGGCGCAGTGGGTAGCACGTTCGCCTCACAGCAAGAAGGTCACTGGTTCGAGCCTCGGCTGGGTCAGTTGGCGTTTCTGTGTGGAGTTTGCATGTTCTCCCCGTGTTCGCGTGGGTTTCCTCCGGGTGCTCCGGTTTCCCCCACAAGTCCAAAAACATGTGGTATAGGTGAATTGGGTAGGCTAAATTGTCCGTAGTGTATGTGTGTGAATGAGTGTTTGTGGATGTTTCCCAGTGATGGGTTGCAGCTGGAAGGGCATCCGCTGCGTAAAACATATGCTGGATAAGTTGGCGGTTCATTCCGCTGTGGCGACCCCGGATTAATAAAGGGACTAAGCCGAAAAGAAAATGAATGAATGAATGAATGAATGAATGCTCTTAAGGCCACATAAGCTCAAATGGCTCAAGTTCAATTTGCCTATCAAAAAAAACAAAATTTCAGACTCTCATCAGGTAATTACTGCATGCTGAAATTTACATTTGTATTCTGTCGCCTTGAGATTTGGCATCAATCCATGCAAACTTGTCAGGAAGAGATGCAAGATACTAAAGATATTAATTAGGTTAATAATTTACCCTATCTGTGTATAGTTTAGAGAGACTTAGGAATTCAACTGAAGACATTATTTCAATGACCAGTCCATCTGTGCCACTAGTGGTTTTATTTGTTTTGTTTGTTTGTTTGTTTGTTTGTTTGTTTGTTTGTTTGTTTGTTTGTTCAGTTTAATTTCAGTTCAAACAGCTTGGAAACAATATGTCACCATGTCACACACATATATGCAGTATATATCAGTCCCTCTAGTAGTATTTTGTAGGGACATTTTTTGTAGGGACATTTTTTTTGGGACATTTCATTTTGTAGGGGTGTCATGTATATAAAGGAGATTTTATGCTTGCTTATGCCAACTCGTTAAATGTCATTTGCTCAGTTATGTCATTTTAAATGCAAATATGGTATTGTTTGAGATGTCTTTGTTATGACAACTTGACATAAACTAATACATCACAACCTGTCTATGTCATGACAACTTGACATTACCAAGTCAACATAACTTGTCATAAATCTGTCATAAACATGATTGTCATGAGGCTATTATAATTGTGTCATGAATATTTTTCTGGCCACATTTCTTCCAGTGGAACAAACTGAATTTGTTTTTAAAATGTCTCATTAAAAGTGTCAATAGTCTGTCAAATAATTTAATATGCAATTGTTAATATTAAATTCATTAATGTTTAATGGCATTTTAATGACAAATTCAATTTGTACCACTGTAGTTGAGATCAAGAAAAATATTTATTACACAATTATAATACCCTCATGATAATCATGTTAATGGAATATTTATGACAAGTTATGTTGACTTGGTAATGTCAAGTTGTACATCTAAAACTATGTAACCTTTGTATATATAATGTCATAACTAGGTGAATGACACATAATGACAGTTATCTTAAGCATGCATAAAATCTCAATTATATTATAAATTATTATAAATGTATTCATGATTATAAATGCATCATGACAGTCTTATGAAAACCCCCTTCAAGTAACGTTTTACCCTTTTTTAAATATATAATTGCGGCCTAAAAATGACAAATTTTCCCAAGGCTTTTATCAAAATGTATGGGATTATTTGATTCAATTATTGTGTTTTTCTGTGAAAATACACAAAAATCTTGTAAAGTTTGCCTTTAAATGTGTGATCTGTGTGACAAAATGGTGTGGGTTCCCTATGGAGGGAACTCTCTGATCTGTTTGCCAGAAGCAGGGGGTGGGCAGCAGGTGGTCCTGGCTGGCAGGTCACATATGGGGCTGATAGGTTGACACAGAGAGACTCAAGCTGTTGGGGAATTAAGAGGGAGGTATTTAAAGATGCCTTTAACCTCCCACATGAGGTGACACTGCTATTCTCATTGTGTAACTTGACATACTGCTGGGGAGAATAAAGAGAGACACGGTTGATTGGCACCACAATGAAATACTTCATTGCAAACAAAAAAAATAAAAAGATGAAATGGGGAGTATGTGAGCAAAAAGAACATAAATAGATAGGCTGTCAGTGTGCTTATTATTAGTAGATATTTTCATAGACTGTTCTTGAGGTTATATGGTTAGTAGATGAGAGAATGGAAAGTACATGAGTGTTTTGCAAATGAGTCATTGAATCATTTAAAATGCTCATTTGCTGATAAGCAATCCAGACACTATCTGAAATTACCACCTATACCAATAAATGGATGCTATATTCAATCCCACAATACACTGCGTGTACAGCTGATCTACACTCAGTGAACTCTTAATTTACTCTGAGGGTTACAAATGAAAACTTACGTTTCACCAGAAGATACTACCCAGAGCTGAGTCCTCCATTTTCCAAGTGTTGTTAACACATTAAATTATGCAGGTGTAAATCCCCTTTAAATTGATTGTTGAATTGCTTAATTAGGATTTACATATAGTAGTTTTCCCCCAGGGAAAAATTAACAACCACATATGGAAATGTCACTCTGTATATAGGAACTTTTTTTTTTTTTTTTTTTTTTTTTTAAATGCTATTGTTATTTATTCATGTTCTTATTTTTACATTTATGTCTGCACTATGTTTGTACTTTTTGTACTCTCTGTACTGGAAGCTCCTATCACTAAGACAAATTCTTTGTGTGTGCAAACACAATTGGCAATAAAGCTCTTTATGATTCTGATTTCTTGAGAGAGTTTAGGATAAACAGGGGCAGTATTCACTGGTCTGGCAAATAAAACGTTAACAGAACATCATATGATTCCTACAGACTAGATGTTTGATTGAAATTGTAATTTATTACATGAAATAATTTTTAAAAATATGTGCTTTTTGTGGTGTAGGCCGAGTTTGACAAACTCAGTTAGAGGCATTTAAATATAATCATCTTATTTTGTATTATACATGCTTAAGTATTAAAAATAATCAAGCTAAATTAAACTCAGGGTTAGTTCAATTAATACACATTAATGGGTATATCAACTGTCAGGAAACAAACCAGAATAAACAAATGGTAAGAAATTATCATTTAATATTATAAAAGAAACCATCTGTAATGTGTGGAGCATGACAACAGAGATGAGTATACAAATGCAGTTTATTATAAGTAGCATGGTGAAACAGACAGGGTAAAAACACCAGCAAACAACACATTCAAGGCCAGGCAGACAAGGGTAATCCACAAAACAGGTGAGAGGTCATCAAGATAACACCAACAAACATGAGTCAAACCAGATAAACATACAAACTACAAAGATAACAGAACTAAAAGTCTCTGATTACTTTGCAGAAAATAAAATGGCAAAAGCAAGGAGTACTAAACCAAAAGAGAGCAAACAAAACAAAACAACAGAATGAATGATTTAACTGAAGGATGAAGCAAAGCTCTCTTTTCAGCTTCCATGACATGCAGGCAAACAGGTCAAGATAGGACAGGTCTTAAATTAGTAAGAGCAATTCTAAAGCATATGGAGTCTTCAGCTCTCTAATCACTCTAGTATACTTTGAACAAAAGATGCAATTGTTATGCACATCTTGTCAGAGAAGCTATGACAGCTATGTGATCAGTTGGAAATCTCATCTGAAGGCTAGAGGGCGCTCTTGTAGAATAACTGCAAATGAGTTGGAATGAAGAGACCCTGGATAATAAACAGAGCACTTAACTGTTGTTATTGACTCAATGTGACTAATTAACACACAACTTCGAATTCATCACATAGACAGATTTATTTCAGGTACTCGACTGAAATTATGAAGTGAGTTTGGAGTAAATCCATGTTATTAAGTGTGGTATTTTCACATACTTTTAGAAGTAGCAGCAACACATTGCCATATATCACTGAGAAATGATGCAAACAGCTGCCAGATTGCTGATCTATTATCTTAATTATTTGTCTTTGATTTTTGCTTAGCTTGTCAGTGAACTATGGCTCTGTGTAGAAAACACTGCTCCATCTATCTTTACTGATAAAATGTACATGAAAATTGCCTTCAATTAATTGTACAGCCTTAAGTAACTTAAGGCCTGGGTATACTTCAAATAAAGTTCATTTTTCTGGGTTCTTCAAACAAAGATTATTTATATGAGGGCAAAAAGATGTTCGAAAAAGGATTGATTGATTGATTGAGAGATTGTATACTGTTTTCGAACACTCCAATCCCACTGCACTGAAGTAGAAGGGGTTGTAAATGTGTCACACTGCTCACATGTTCTTCAATTTCGTATAGTGGTGCCTAACAGAAGAACTGTTGATATTGTGAGCTTGCGACATAAAACATTTGTACATTAATTAGAATATTTTTTTATTCCAAATCCAATGCACATATTAGTAAAGATAACATAAATACTAATTTAAGGCTTAACAGTTAGTAAACTAAACTTTGTGATCAGTTTCCATCGATTGCTCTCAATGATGAGAGTTTCTCAGCTGGGATCTGGTAATGTGATGCAGTTTCTCTAGAAAGTAAACACAGGTTTAAATGCTGCTATAATTGAACTATAACTCAGGATCTCTATGCAGCTACTAATAGAAGCTGTTAAACCTCGTCACATTCCATAGATAATAAGAATTAGAGCTGGACTAAAGATATTACATGCCACTTAGCTCACGTACCACTTAAAACACTGTTCATTTACTGCAAAGACAAATTGGAAAGAACATTATTAGGTTTAATTCATGGAAACAAAGGGCACACTGTTGTTAATTTAGTCAGCCCCGATGTGTGTAGTATGTGTTGTCAAGGGCATAAAATGAGGTAAAACAGTACAGACTACAAGACTTTGGCATCATTAACAATTAATCACATCATTAATAATTGCTTTGCTCTGAGCATATTAAAGCTCAACTTTGTGTTTGGTTACATCTCCCAGAAAGGTCAGGATTAGTCATTTCATTAAAGGCTTAGTAGACCCAAAAACATGACAATGTTGTCATCATTTAACCACTTATTTGCACATTATTTGCTTTCTGCATAGACTGTAGATCATAACACATTTTTTTTCATCCAGTACTAACACATAGACATGTGATTTAATTTATATAACACTTTACGCAGTAGATTTGTTTTTTTCCAAAAAGGTTTTCCACTAAGAAATGGGGGGAGGGATTAATAACTCATACTTTATGTAATACAAGACCAATTAAAATTTTGCTGTAAATCTGCTTTGCAGAAGAGTAGTGGTATTATTTATTATGCTCAAGTCAGTTTGTGTTGATTCAGTTTATTCCAATAATTAAGTTCATTAGTCATAAATTTAGTTCAGCTCAACTATAAGCAGTTCAACAGATGACAATGGTGTCATTATTGACTTCAAAAGACAAGCCATATGGACATTAATTGTGCTTCTTGTCTTCTTTTGAAGCTTGATCAATCCCTGGATCCCATTCACTTTTACTGAATACACAGTAAGTGTAATGTGTTGAGTTAAAAAAAAAATTGCCTTTACATTTAGCTTTTTTTTACGAAACTAGTAAAACATAGTAGCAGTAAGTTGTGGTTGCTGAGAAAATGTTTCTAACTTCCTTGCAGGCACAGGACGTCAACATGACGTCAGATTGATTGGATTGGATTTGATTAGATTTTGGTCACTTTCCAACGCAACCTAAAAACAACCAAATATCAACGTCTAATGATGTTATAGCTTGGCATTGTGTGGACATTACCACTATGACGTCTATCAGAGATTGGATTTTGGTTGCCATACCTGACAAATAAATATCAGTATTTTATGTCAATATGATGTTGGTTTAAGATGTTGGCTTGACGTTGGATTTTGGTCACTTTCCAACACTTTCGGTCAACTTAAAGATTTAGAGTTGTAGCTTTACGTTCCTAGAAAATTATGTTGAAACTGATTACTGTTATGACAGAATTTTCATTTTTGGTTGAACTGACACTTTATAGGATGATTACATCCCAAAACAATAAATCTGTCAGCAGTTACTTAAACTTATGTTGTTCGATACCCGCAAGGCATCATAACGCAAGAGAAGATAATTGTATTAAAATGTGAGAGATGTCTCTCCCTCTATTGAAAGTGTCATTAACCAAAATTGAATAGAGTTTTCATAAAAAGTGATTTCATAAAAAGATGACAATAAATGCATCTATATGAACTGAGTGGTTTAATTGAAGTCTTCTGAGGACACACAGTCAGTATGTATGATGGAAAGACATTATTTAGCCTTTTATAAACATATTATTCAGAGTATTCAGGTTTGGTCAAAAAAGCTCAATAATGCTTGCTTGACATGCAAGAACAAATTAGATTCATTCCTTCATTCCATGCAGCACATTTGAGTTCCCTCAATGCTCGCTTATCAATATTTATGTAAATTAAAGGCCGAAATTAAATCTATTTACCATTATAACGTCATCATGTCTCTTCAGAAGACTTTCTTGATTCATACATTACCAGAAACAGAGGTACAAAAGCTGTCACTGGGGCAGTACTCTTTCGAAAGGTACATTTTTGTATTTAAATGATACATATCAGTACCTAAATGGCCCCTATTGTAATGTACATACCTAAAAAGTAAAGAACTGCTTAAAAACATACCTTTTCAAAGTATTTCCCCAGTGACATATTCTGTACCTTGATTTCTGAGAGTGAATGAATTTAATTTATTTATTGTACAGTTTTGGGTGAATACAGTTTCAGCGGAGGAACAGACCATTATATCCTCATTTGTGTTCCAATATTAAACTCTTATGGGTTTGCAGTGACATGAAGGTGAGTAAATGATGACAGTTTCCCTTTTTGATGGGAAAATAACCCTCAAATTACTAAAATAATTAATGTCAAATAATTAAAATGACTTGACATAAAATTATTTCTTTGCTGCGAGGCGAGCACTACTTCATATAAGATGTATGGTTGTTTAATGATCATTTAGTTACATAATATTTAAGTAAGATGCATTATACGCATGGCTACGAGTAAAGAACTGGAGTTTGTTTATATAAACCTTAGAGAATCCAAACTCTCCACTATAACAAGGCTCAGAGGCTCCAGATGAGAGTGACTCAAAGAATGTCGTCAATGTGCCCACTGAGGCAGAAAGCTGGGACAAAACAGCCAGAGCGTCAGACAAACAGAGTATTAATGAAGGCTTTGATTCTGCTGTAAGTCGCTCAGGCTATCCATATGACAAATGAGCTAGTTTAGAGTACCAGACTGTCACTTCATCCGAGATCCTTTGGGCAACATGTGTGACTATACTATACACACACAAACACGCCAGGGTGTTTTGATTCGCACACGTGACTTTTCTCCCTTGAGATATTAACAGGAAATTGCTTCTCTGCTCAGAAAGCACTTAGCCGCATTAGATGGCATAATAGACTTTGCCAGGGAAAAGACAGGCGACCTCTTATTGATTGTGCCTACTGGACACAGTTGAGACCAATTCACACTGAATAATTCATGTCTCCATTACAAACATTGCCCTAACTGTAATAATGTTTTGACTAAAAAATTTCCAGAGAGTTGTGGCTAACTTTTTTATTTGTATATCCCAACATTAGCAGAATGTGAAAGCAGGTGCAACAGATGGAATAATGGCCTGCATTAAAATAATGAATGCGGTTCTAGCCTACGAGGCTAACAGAGGGTTATAATGATCTTCCATTTCTTGGCGTAATTAAAAATCAGAAAGCGCTTTATTGCACAGTCGTGCTTGACTGCTTCACAGTTCGCTCTTCGATGCCCTCGGCAAATTCGTCCCTCGGTTTCTCCACCCCACAGCCCAAGGCTCTGAGAGCATGAAATATGCAGCGAGAGAGAAGGTCTTTGGTCCGATGAGGAGCTACTCCAGTACAAGGAGATGTTTTATGTTTACTGGCACATTCGAGCACAAGGGCTGAGAAACCTGGCCTTAAATAACATTTGTTGTAGCCTCAGAGATGTAAAATCATGAAAGGAGACACTATTATGTTTAGCAGAAACAGTTATTTTAGAATTTGTTAAAACACTCCTTTATTATTCAATGGTCCTGTTTGTCTAAATGAGTTGATTAATGATATAAATGAAATAAATGATTAATGATAAATAAAGGACAGGTTTTCTGTTATCAATCTGCTGTCAAGATTTACTAAAGAAATTTGATGAAAAGCCGTAGACACAGTGATTGGTTTTGAACAGTCCTGATTCACCTCTTCCCTATGTCCCATGAAGCTTTGAGCAAATTATAGAAATTATGTCTGTTGAGAAGGGAGAAGTGAGAGGTTAACTTTATCAAAGGAATAATTAGTATTTTCACAAACTGAGTGCAATAAGGTGAAATAATTAGCAATTCAACCATTGTATAAAAGGACATTTAAAAGTGTAATAGCCTTAACAAAGTTTTCCAAAGATCCATGAAAAAAAGAAAACTTATTGTCAATACACCTACATTTGTTTATATTATCTAACATATGATGTCTTTGTCAAAAATTGAAAATCGCATGATAATATTTCCAGCATCCATACATTTTTAGCATCCATGTGAAAATAAACCTGACAGCAGAAAATTCTTGCATTTTATCTTGCATTTTATATAGTTCAATCTTATAATTATATTACTTTTATTTTGTTTTGTTTTTAGTAGAAAATTGGTATATATAACATCCAATAAGAGTTCAACAAAAAGTTTATATTCCCTTAACAATATTGCAATAATTTGTAAGCATCTAAAAGGAAACTTTAATGTAAAATAAAACTGATTTACTAAGATTTGCAGTTGTCAGTTCAATGGCATCATAATTCATTCATTAATTTTCCTTCAGCTTAGTCCCTTTATTTATCAGGGGTCGCCACAGTGGAATGAACTGCTAAGTTATCCAGCATATGTTTTACACAGCGGATGCTCTTCCAGCTGCAACCCAGCACTGGGAAACACCCATACACTCTCACATTCACACACATACACTACGACCAATTTAGTTTATTCAATTCACCTATAGCGTATGTCTTTGAACTGTGAGGGAAACTGGAACACCCGGAGGAAACTCACGCAAACATGGGGAGAACATGGAAACTCCACACAGAAATACCAACTGACCCAGCTGGAACTCGAACCAGCGACCTTCTTGCTGTGAGGTGACAGTGCTAACCACTGAGCCACTGTGTCGCTGGTATCATAATTCAATACTAAAAAGCATTGGATTTGGAACTTAGATTACACACACTGTATCATCAGCTGTGACCCAACATGTGATGATTTATATGCTGCATAGAACATAAAGCTGCTGCATCTGTGTTCTTTAATTTATTAGTAGAGATCACTCACAAAACTTTCCAATCCCATCAATGCATTCAAAGGATTGTGCTTTTGGCCTGTTTGCTAAACCTAGTTGTAGTATTCAGAAACCCCTGTGAGAAAACAGTATTAAAGAAAACATCTGATTAGTTGATATTTGCACAAACTTGGTATACTCTAAAACATTATGTGATGTCATAACCCAACCTTTGGTCAAATATAGACAACCCCAGTTTTGGGGGGAATGTTTTCAAAATAATTTAAGTTACACTTTTTTAACCCAATGGTTGTGTTTGTCCATATTTGACCCAACGTTGAGTTACATCAAACCAACGTTTTGATGATTACTGATGAGATTATTAAAATGTCCTCCACACCACCCCATCATAAACTTAATGAAATTAGTTTTATATTTCTACACTTCTGGGTGTTTTTATAAAGACTATAACTTTTGGTTAAGAAAATACTGGACAAATAATTGATATTAATAATTATTATATTATTATTGGAACTTCTGTATAAAAGCATGAGGATTACCTGCAGCCTTAAAACAAGATTGGATGTGCCTTTGTGATAAACATGTTTTGCACTGAAATAAAAATATTATAATAATTGTTTGTAAATACTTGTCTTCAATTAAGTAAATTAATTATCCTAACAAACACTAAAAAGCAGATCAAACAGGCCATAATGAGGTTAACTATTAAAACAATTATGATGTGAGAAAATAAGCTTGTTCTATTGGAAAACCTACCTTTTCATTTTCTTTGGCTTTCTTTTAAACACAGGGTTCTTAATTGTGCTAATATAACAGACAGCTTGATACCTTACATAGTTTTGTTTCTCAAATAAATGCATTTTATTTTAAAGATGCATACTGGAAAAAAAGTCATAGATAATAAGTATGGGCATTATTTTAATGTGTATTTGATCCCTGGGAGTCTCGTTGTATACCATACTTTAACCAAACTTTAATAACTTTTTTATAACCTAATGCATGAACTTTGTGATCACATAACAACAGTATGAATGCAACAGAAGACTCCAGGCCTTCAAAAGAGGTACAAAGCTCTGCGCTACAAATAAAAGGCAATGTAATCATTTTTCGTTGTTATTAAAATATGACTCTATCTCAGAATTATACCTCCCTAGGGGAATATTGAATTCTAAAAGTTTGAATGAATTATTTATATTTGGTAGCAGTGGGAGCATAAGCATAACAAACAGCCTGGCTCATTGCCCATAACAGGCTGATTGACCAGTTTTGGAAGCAGCCTGATCTAGAGGCATCCTTTCTCCCATATACAGTTGAAGTCAGAATTATTAGCCCTCCTGAATTATTAACCCCTTGTATATTTTTCGCCAATTTCTGTTTAACGGAAAGAAGATTTTTTTTCCAACACATTTCTAAACATAATAGTTTTAATTTTATGTTAATTTTACTTTTTTTTTCTTTTTAACTAATTTCTAATAACTGATTTCTTTCCCATGATGAGAGTACATAATAATTTACTAGATATTTTTGAAGATACTAGTATTTAAGCTTAGCTTAAAGTGACATTTAAAAACTTAACTAGGTTAATTAGGTAAGTTAGGGTAATTTGGCAAATTATTATAAATATTAGAATAATGATGTTTTTTTTTTCTGTAGACAATCGAAAAAAAAAACAATTTTAAGGGGGCTAATAATATTGACCTTAAAATGTTTTTGTAAAAATTTAAAACTGCTTTTATTCTAGCCGAAATAAAACAAATAAGACTTTCTCCAGAAGAAAAAAATATTATAGGAAATACTATATATATATAATATAGTGAAACATGTTTCTTCGTGCAAAATAGATCTGAGGATTGAAATTAAATTTAGCTGTTTTATTTTAGATATTTAGTGAAGGTAAGTCATTTCTGACCCTTAGGACAAGCAAAATATACTGAACTCTAGGACCACAAAAGAGTTAAGTAGTTTCAGGCAGGATTTAATGCCAAGTGATTTCAGTTACAGCTGAGAAAGCAAAAGAACAAAAGCCCTTAAAGACACTGTGTCCGAGTGAATTAATGTATTACAATATGATAAAATGGCTATTTCATCATTTTTCTCACAAACTTATAAGTTATTATCTATATGAAAAGAACATACTGTATTCTCTCTTTACCACTCTCCATCCCACAAAAACACTCAGATAAAGTAGTCCTCCACAAAAGAGTATTTTATGGACAAAAGCTGATAAATGTCTTCCAACAAAGCATCTGCATAATGCCTTTAGGTGTGGGAACTGTAGTGTAAGCAGAATAATTGACTCTAGACTCTTGAATCATTCGAAAAATAATGCATACCAGCCTGTTGTCAGTTATTCCTTACTTAATATACTCAAGTACTGCATGACTGATCTTATGCCTTCTAAGAATTAATAATACATAACCACTCACTCACCTCTGAGGCATTAAGAGTACTTCTTCCACTTTTACTCTTTATTAGTTTGTTTTTTAAGTTATATCCATTCATAAGACTGGCCTCATGTTAGTCTAATTCAAGCATTTTGCTTATGCTGCATTATTCACCGTATTAAATGTTATGGCATAAAGTTCTGTTTATGATTTTTTTTTTTCAGTGCACAAAGATTAGAATATTCTATAAATGCTCAGCACCTTTATCTACCGAGTGTGATTTCATTTCTCCAACTCTGAGTTGAAAAACTATCACTGAATGCTAAGATTGCACTAGTGCTTGCTTCCTATTAGTCCTGTTTGTTTCATGAACAGCACATGATCACAAACGTGTTATTTTAAAATAATAATAATAATATTGTGACATAGACAATATTATGGACAATAATATAACAACATTTTTCTCTTAGATCCCCAGATTTTATAAGCACCAATAGATGAAGTTTTGGGTGGAAGCTTTGAATTGTCAGCATTAGCATTAAAAAAGAATGAAATCCTTTAATGTCTTGCTCCAATGATCTCATGAACGTTGTCCTGGGGTAGAATATAAATAAACTGCAGGCTCATAAATGCTGCCACTTTTCCACAGTTGCAAGGCATTCAAAACATCCAAGACATGGATGTCCAGAGTAAAGCAGGAAAAGATGAGAGGATTTCTGCAGAAATTAATCAAATATGAGTCAGTCCTTCTGTCATGATTTTCTGGTATCTTCACCCTCTCTAAAGATTATCATTGAGCTTGGCAGCTGAACTAAACAAATGTTGGGCTGCGATGTTTCTAATCAGGGATTGGCAGCATTTATGATAAATGTATTTCAAATATGTATTTTAAATACAAAATAGTATTTTGTAATTTGTATTTGATAGAGTTTATGAAAATGGCTTAATATTTTGTATCAAAATACTTTAGTGTCTTGTATTTTTGTATTTTGTAAGAAGTCTACATTGGTGCTTTCTCAGTTATTTGCCAAGGCTTAAGATAAGACTAGAAAATTGAAGAATACTGAAGTAGTTGATCAATGCTTGGAGTATGGATGGAAATTATGCATCACATATAAAGAAAGTAACAGACAGATAGTAGGGGTAGATTCGGGAGCAAGTCAAAATAAGACAGGAAAATTAGACAAACAACATAAAAAAGTCCTACAGTGGCGATACCTACAATACTTCATTGGCTGTTTCAAATGCCAGTAGCTGACCTGCAGGTGCTCTTTATAGTCAATTACAAACTTTTACATAGACATCATTCCCCTCAGATCAGGTGGGACCACAGCGAAATTCTATGTTGGAGTGTGAAATGTATTGAGAAATGTATGATGTCTGTACAACTCCCTATTTCCTCGTCTGTTTCTCTCTCTGTGGCTACCACTAGCATTGAGAGCCCAGAAGTCACCAACGGGTCCCACCTGAGTACTCGATGTTCCAGGATGTATTCAGTAAGCAGGCAGCCATCAAACTACCACCACATCGGCCATGGGACTGCGCCATCAACCTGCTGCCTGGAGCTAAACTACCCAAAGGAAGAATATATCCCCTGTCCATCCCGCAGTGCAAGGTGTTGGAGGATTACGTGTCTGAGATGCTCCATCAGGGAGTCATTCGACCATCCACCTCACCGGCAGCTTCGAGCTTCTTCTTCATGGGTAAGAAGGATGGAGGTCTTCGACCCTGTTTCGATTATAGGAATGTGAACTCCCAGATCATACCACAGCCCTATCCACTTCCCCTGGTCCCAGTCCCCTCACCTGCACCTGCAATCACCCACTCACTATATATACTCACCTCACTCACTCACTCCGCGGCTGGAATCAAAGACGCATGGTTCCCCTCGTCTTCTCTCCTGAATACTCCTGTACTCTTCCGTGGATGTTCTCCTCCTCCTATGGATGCCAATACACCTGTTTAAGAGAAGTGACTATTCTTATCTTGGTGTTTACCAATGAACTGAACTTACCAGCTGAACTGTTTGTGTGTGAGATCGCTCACTCTCTGCAACGCCATTCACCTGCTTCACCTTGCTACTGTTGTGCATCACTAGAATAAACACCCTTGAAGTTTATCCTTCTTTGTCTTCCTTGTGTGAC
>CAIGQV010019084.1:3198405-3213741 GCA_903798115.1 Danio jaintianensis
TACAGAAATCACTTGCAAATGTCCTAAATTATAAATGTTCTTTTTTTCACTTTAAATCTATAGTTCACCGAAAAATTCTACATTTACACACCATTATGTCGATCCAAACCTCTGTGACTTTCTTCTACAGAGCAGAAGACACTTTGTAGAACTAAAACAACAATTTGACAGTACAAAAAATCCACTGGACAAAAATAACACCGAGCCATTTTTCAGAATACCTTCTTTTGTGTTCTGTGCAAGAAAGAAAGTCAAACAGTTTTGGAATGACATGAGAGTGAAAAAAAAATGATGACAAAATTTACATTTGGGGATCTTTCCCTTCAAGCTAACAACTAAAGGACTCTCTTCTGTCTTTGACTGCAAGATGTGAAGTGATTGACGGGGGAAAAAAACTGAAGTTCTGATGCAAACTTTTCAAAGTGGCTGATTCAGCTTCAGCTCTGCTGCATTTAATACTGCATCAGCGAGCAATGGCCCTATCTAATTCAAGTTCTCCCATAGGACCAGGCTTCTGCCCTGCCTGCCGCACCATCGTTCACTCCTTCCCAGAGGTTGAACCTGATGGAAGACCCCTCATCTGGGGCCAGGACCAGAAATCAGTTTTAATCAATCGCATTTTCTGTACTGCATCATTATTATTCTTTAAGTGCAGGGTTGGAGTCTTTTGCAGTGAATGCTGTAGAAAGAATTAATAATAATAAAATTAAAAACAATGGCCCTCTAGTTTGCTCATAGTCATATGAATTTCCCAAAATTCCAATTTGGCTTTTGTATGGGTTTATGGGAGAGATTAACGTTTCAGTCAGTGTAAAGGAATATACAACACAGAAGTTTCAAAAATAATATAACTTTACAGATTTTAGAGACTTGTGGTTTTCTAATGCGATGAACACTATAAGACCCTGCCTGCTCAACTCAAGTATCATGTGCAGCTTTGATTTCTTCATGAAGTTGCAGATATTTCACAGAAAGGTGAATTTAAGGTTGATGAGTCGAAAGAAAGCAGAAACTGTGCACTGTAAACAGAGAAAGTCTGTATTTATGCATAAAGCAGAAAATAAGCCTTGCAGATTGCTTTGATACATGGCTGAAAGAATGTGGCTTGTTGAAACTTTATGAATTTAAATAAGTTTGCATACAGTATGTGCAAAAAATGAAAGATGAGGTAAATATATATGGTTTAAAAAAGTCATGCTGCATTTAAGATCTCTTTATAGAGTTGGACAGATTTTTCCATTTCTGGTATACTTTGCACTTTAAAAGACATCATTGGGAAGGAAAAATTATGTCTGGAAATCAGAGATTAATTGGAGTCATGCAAATTGTCATCACTCTTGAACTCTGAGTGACTTATGGTAGACTGGGTTAAATTGTACACTAAGGTTTACATTTTCAAAATGAAAAATAATTCAAACTCATCAAAACTATTGCTTGACTTATTGAATTTTCTGTTCACTTGGTTTGTTCTCATGCTTTTAAAGGGGTCTTATTATCTATCCCCTTTTCACAAGATGTAATATAAGTCCTAGGCAATCACAGAATGTGTTTGTGAAGTTTCGACTCAAAATTCGTCACAGATAATTATTTTATACCAAACTATCTTTTTTTTGAGTGAAACCAAAAACATCCTGCTTTTGTGTGTCTCTTTAAATGCAAATTATCTGCTGTTCTGACCCCTTTTCCAGAAGATGGTGACTTTACAGCCCGAGTGTCAGTTACTCCAATAACAAATAAAGCATATGTGTCTCCCTTTAAATTACTAATATATATGATTTTCTGTGCACAAAGATACAAACCTAAACCTTACCTTAAACCTAAACCATAGTATTAAGATGTATTCATTCCTAATGCAACCATTAAGTTTACCTTGTTTATGCACTACTTTGAGCTCTTTTGTACAACTGAGTTTTGCAGGACTTGCACCGAGTGCTTCTCATCACAAGCATACCAGCTACAGGACAAGTTTGTGAACAGGCCATAGACCGTTAGATATTCTGCAGATGTTAAAATATAATAGTTTACAAATTATGCTAAATGAGGGCGTCACGGTGGCGCAGTGGGTAGCACAATTGCCTCACAGCAAGAAGGTCGCTGGGTCAGTTGGCATTTCTGTGTGGAGTTTGCATGTTCTCTCCCTGTTTGCGTGGGTTTCCTCCGGGTGCTCCGGTTTCTCCCACAGTCCAAAGACATCATCATAGGTGAATTGAACAAACTAAATTGGCCGTAGTGTGTGTGTGTAAATGAGTGTGTATGAATGTTTCCCAGTACTGAGTTGCAGCTGGAAGGGCATCCGCTATGTAAAACATATGCTGGATAAGTTGGCGGTTCATTCCGCTGTGGTGACCCCTGATGACTAAAGGGACTAAGCCAAAGAAAAATGAATGAATAAATTAAGTTTAGATGTAAAAATATCTAAGTGCCATCTGAAATTTTCTTCTAAAATGAGCCTTTTTATCAGTTTTTGATGTTTACGTTTAGTTGATTCACTTTAAAGCAATGAATAAATAACCCATTCATTAACATACAATTTAAATTACTGAACCTATACACAGGAAACTTAGAGGTTTTTTGCACCTAGAATTTAAAAAATAATAACACACACACAAACATGTTTGTTTTTGTGAAATGTGGGTACATTACATAGGTTTCCATTGATTTTATACTGTACAAACCGTATTTTGTATTGCCCTAACCCCAACCTACCCCTGAACCCAACCATCACAGGAAACAGTGTACAGCTTTACTCTCTAAAATAAACTCATTCTGTGTGATTTATAAGCTTTTTCAGAAATGAGGACGTCAGCAATGTCCTCATATTTCACCTCCTTTTTGTAATACCTGTGTCATACCTATGTCATTATACAGATTTGTGTCCTGACATGTCACAAAAACACATACACACACACACACAGACACACACACAGACACACACACACACACACACACACACACACACACACACACACAACGATACGTCAAATAAAAGTGTACAGCTGACCTAAAATTATAATTACTTATAACATATTATGATCAATTATTAATATTTCCACTTAAGCAAATTCGCTACATTTACCAGAAAAGCTCATTCCACAAAATTATTGAACATTTTGTGAGTATTAGGTTTTATTTACATTTTTTCAGAAATAATTAGCTGTATTTTGTAAAGTGTTCCATCACTTCGGTTTGTAACAAGTAAATAATTCATTCAATTATTCATTTTCCTTCAGCTTAGTCTCTGCTTTATCGGAGGTCGCCACAGCGGAATGAACCGCCAACTATTCCAGCATATGTTTACACAGCAGATGCCCTTCCAGCCGCAACCCAGTACACTCTCGCATTCACACACGCACTCATACACTACGGCCAATTTAGTTCATCCAATTCACTTATAGCGCATGTCTAGTCCAAAGACTAGGGACTGGGGGAAACTGGAGCACCCAGAGAAAACCCACGCGAAACCCATGCGAACATGGGGAGAACATGCAAACTCCACACAGAAATGCCAGCTGGCCCAGCCGGGACTCAAACCAGTGACCTTCTTGCTGCGAGGCGACAGTGCTTCTTCTTCGAATTCCTATTGAAGTATCATTTTAAGAAACCTAACATGATCGTCTTTTGCTTACTGCAAGGAAATCTCAAACTGTTTAGATTAAGTCATGGCCACAATGCTGCATCATTGATGTGAAGTTAGAGAGGGACTCATGAAATATTCCTGACCATAATGCTCAGGTGGCTCTAAGTTTAGTGACAGCCACAGACAGGTCTAAGAAGTGCTCGGCTACCCTGTGGGCTTGAAAACGCAAGACACAGAGAAGAAGTGACAGCCTTTCCGACGGAGTGGGGTGTCCTCTCTGCTGAAGACAGCAACTTCCGTCACGCTATGTGACCTAACGCTTAAAGGACAAGAGCATAGGACTTTTGTCAACACTCTGCTCTCGTGGGATGACATGCAGTTGTCTGCTTGTACGTTTCTTCCTCAGAAGAGGTATACAAACAGCCTTAGATGTGAAATGGGAAGGAAGTCTGGATTTACAAAGCCGGTTGATCCTCAAATAAAGCTTCTATTTTAATTTTTATCCTTTCAAATAGATTGAGCTTTCAGAAGGATCTCTCTAGCTGTAAGTCTTTCTGTGTGTTCAAAGAAATCTGGTACTTTCATCCAAGATCTAAGTCCACTTCTTTCCTTGGTCACAAATTAAAATTCTAGCTTTTTTTTTCATCATCAAGCAAGCAAGCATGCAAGTCTGTGTACTTCTTGCACTGCCAACAAATTTAGCACTGAGAAAAACTTGAAGTGTTTGAATTCATAAGCAAACACACTTTGAATCTATTAACCAAGCTGTTTTGACCTTTTTAATCAAACAATGGATCGCCAGTCTTAGTGTACTTTTCTTTACTTACCCATACATTATCATATCTGAAGTCCTCTAAAATAAGTTTTGCTGCTATTATGATTCATTCATTCATTCATTCATTCATTTTCTTTTCGACTTAGTCCCTTTATTAATCTGGGGTCGCCACAGTGGAATGAACCGCCAACTTATCCAGCATATGTTTTACGCAGCGGATGCCCTTCCAGCTGCAACCCATCACTGGGAAACACCCATACACTCTCATTCACACACATACACTACAGACAATTTAGCTTACCCAGTTCACCTATATAGCATGTCTTTGGACTGTGGGAGAAACCGGAGCACCCAGAGGAAACCCACGCGAACACGGGGAGAACATGCAAACTCCACACAGAAATGCCAACAGACCCAGCCGAGGCTCGAACCAGCGACCTTCTTGCTGTGAGGCGATTGTGCTACCCACTGCATCACCGTGACGCCCCTATGATTCATTCCAAACATTAATTTTCTTTCTATTTCAGCCAGTGTTTGAATTATTAATTTAACTGCATTAAGGTCCTGCCATGTCTAACTCTAAAGGGAATGTGACACGCATCTTAACTTCCTGGAGCTCCAAAGTAACTTCCTGCATATGTGCAGATGAAGCTGTAGCCGTGTTTAAGGAGTCTAAGAGGGGAAAGGGCAGATACTTGGCCACTCACTTTAATGTTCTGTAAGGAGCCAGAGCTGCCACAGAGGTCATGCAGGTCCATTTTTATTTAACATTTTGGTGGAGGTGAGAAAAAATTCAATTCTCAGTACACATTCACCTATGCATCTCTAAGGAGGTTTGCAGGTAATGTTAAATTCAACTCATGAATGGAATTCTATCCTGCTATTGATTCCATATACCATTCCCATAGAGAACATGATATTTATAGGGTGGGGAATAGGGAATAGGAAAGGAGAAAAAATGGTCCCACTTTATTTTAAGTGTCCTTAACTAATATGTACTAACATTGAAATTAATAATTCGTTACAATGTACTTATTGTGTAAGTACGTTTTTACATTGTACTTATGATTGATTAAATACCTGAATGTAATTACATCTGTAATCAATTTCTGTAAGTACAATTATAATTACACTGTTGACAATCCCTTACACTTTAACACACACTTAAACCTACCCATACCACCAAAGCTTTTTCTAACCCTACCTGTATCCCACTTTAATATCACCAGAAGTGTTCTGCGATACATTATGAACACATTAAGAACATTGTATTTATAGTTTGAAGTAAGTACATCGTAGTTAAGGACACTTAATATAAAGTGGGACCGAAAAAACACATTTAGGTCATTTTGGTAGCCATTACTCAAGATTATTTGTCAAATAGAAATTCAAATAGAGATATTAAAATATATTTTACACCATTATAAGTGTATTTGCCATTGCTTTTTTAGTTATTTAAATAGTCCTTTCTGAAAAAAATCGATTTAAAAAAATTTCACTCATCACAGTCTTTGAATGGGAGTGTATGAAAGTTTCCATAAAAATGTTAAGTTGCAGAAAAAGTATTGCACATTAGCAAAGTCAGCACATTAACAACATTAACAAGCACATTAACAATCATGTCACCCTGAAGACTGGAGTAATTATGCTGAATTTAACTTTTGTTATATCTAGAATTAATGCATAAAGCAAAAAAAAAAAAATGAATGTGTATCATTATATTGGATCCATGTATTCAGTCTTTAAAGTCCAGTCCTAGCCAAAATCTAAAAACTAATGGCAATGTAAATCTACTGTGCTGTCGCCTTGCTTCGACTGTATCTGGTCCTGTCTGGACCGAAAGTTGCATGTGAACACACCAAATGAACAACAGCCTACAAAAAATTTACGTTGTGAAAGGATGTATCTTTCCATACATGCAGGTAGTGGCAATACTACAGGCAGGTGTCTGTATTGTCACTGCACAAAGGAAAACTGGAACTAGTGCTGCACACATACAAACCATAAACAATGCAGCGTTTAAATACCATTTTCAACGAACTTCTCATTCATTCATTCATTTATTCATTTTCCTCTGGCTTAGTCCCTTTATTTATCAGGGGTCGCCACAGTGGAATAAACCGCCAACTTATCCAGCATATGTTTTACACAGCGGATGCAACCCAGTACTGGGGAAACATCCATACACACTCATACACTACTGCCAATTTAGTTTATTCAATTCACCTATAGCATTTGTCCTTGAACTGTGGAGGAAACCGGAGCACCCGGAGGAAACCCATGCGAACACGGGGAGAACATGCAAACTCCACACAGAAATGCCAACTGACTCAGCCGGGACTCGATCCAGCGACCTTCTTGCTGTGAGGTGACAGTGCTAACCACTGAGCTACCGTGAAGCCCTCAACGAACTTCTCACTCACCAAAACTGAATTCGCTCATGCAAATATGTCTGACAATCGGATAATTTATATAGTTTACAAATAATGTTAAAAAGCAACAAAATGGCAACCAGCGTCTTTGTGTTCCCTCTTGACTTCCACCATTTGCTTAGTTTTGTTACATCAGTTGTTGATCTCACACTCAGATTCGAAGCTGAATAGCCAATCAAAGTGCTCATTTTTACTGACGGTTGATGTCGATTGTACATTCTCAATTGAGAAACCTCACTCTGATCTGAGCCCAACAAGAGGTAACGTGTGAAAAACTATATACAGCCATATGTATAAAATATATATATACAGCCATATCGCACTGCTATGAGTGTGATATTGCTTTTATACAACAGTTCGACAGCATAATATAAAAGCATATAAAAAAGAAAATCAAACACGGAGAGTCTCAAAAACCCTTTTGTAAGAGGAACTACTTTCTTCCGCCATTCATTCACATCTACAGCTGACATCAGAACAGCAGAAACCGTTGCTTATTCACCAACGTCACATCAGAGCTAGTATTTGAATGAATCTCTAGCGTAATGTCTAATATGATGACAAAACAGGTGATTTTGCTCACATTTTAAGATTATAAGGCTGAACGGCATGAAATGCCATCAGTCTGCAGAGATTTCCCAATATTTTTCTGTTGTAATCGGGATATCACAATAATTAACCCTGAAAAAGCCAAAGCAAACAAACACTACCAGAATACTATGGTATAAATACAGCCCTATAAAATACAAAACAGAGAGATCGTCTTAGAATGTCACTTACCTGTTCTGTAATGATTTGTTCAGCTTTAGTTTGAAACGTACGCTGACAAAATGCTGTTTTTATCCCTTAAGGAATTATTTTGCGGTCTCTGTGGTGAAACGTCAGCCGTCTTTGCTCTGCTCAGTATGAGAAGCTGGTCGCTAACAAGCTGAATCTCCGAAATTAAATTAAATTTAAAATAGGCACTATCCTAATAAATAAACTGCATAGTTGCAATCTAAACAACTACATTCTCATCTAAAAAAAAGCCTCAATAGTACATTATGTTGTCCAACAGCTGCAATATTTGTCAAACTGTAGTCCTCTGCTTACCACTCGTGTGGGTGGAGTAATACACAATGGTGAAGAGGCTGTACTGGTGCTGATATTAATTTAATATCTCACGGCTATCAACCAATCCGATTCGAGAACCAGACAGAACTGTTGTATAAATACATATATTTATACAACAGTTCTGTCTGGTTCTTGAATCTGATTGGCTGATAGCCGTGTGTTGTTCTGCAAACAGCACTTGTCCAGCCTCTTCACCCTTCACCCTTGTGTATTACTCCACCCACATACAGCAACAAGCAGAGGACACTCTACAGTTTGACAAATATTACTGCTGTTGGACAAAATAATGTACTTTTGAGGCTTTTTTAGGTGAGAATGTAGCGTCATCTGCCATTTGCCTGTCATTGAGCAAAGATGGTTGACTTTGTCCATCCACAAGATGGCGACAGAGACCACATAATAAGCCCTTCGAAGAGAAAAACTGCGTAATTTCTAACTGCACCTGATCAAATCATTATTAAACAGGCAAGTGACATTCTAAGTCGATCTCTCTCTTTTGTATGTTGTAGTGCTGTATTTATACCATATTTGTAGTGTATTGAGTGTGAAATGGGTCTCAGATATCAGGAATGTATGTATTTTTGTTGGCCACTCTTTGTATAACCCTGAGTTACTTTTTAATTGGCCATCTGTTTGTTTCTACTGAGTCTCCTGTTTTCGTTACTGCAGACTAGTTCAGTAAAAAGAAAGAAAGAAGAAATGCCTGCATGTATTTAGTGTTTTTCCTTATCACAAACACAACAGTAATCTGGTAGTGTTTGCGCTGCTTTGGCTTTTTTGGGGATAATTATTGTGATCTCCCAATTGCAACAGAGAAATTCTGGGAAATGTATCTAGTCTGATGGCATTTCATACTGTTCAGCCTTATAATCTTAAAATGTCAGCAAAATCACCTGTTTTGTCATCACTTTAGACATTATGCTAGAGAATCATTCAAATACTAGCTTTAAAGGGATGCTGGTGAGATAGCAACAGTTTCTGCTGTTCTGACATTAGCTGCAGATGTGAATACATGGCGGAAGAAAGTAGTATTTGATTTTCTGTTTTATATACACGATTATGCATTCGAACTGTTGTATAAACGCAATATTGCTCATATATATATATATATACTGTACTGGCAAGTACTTTCGAACATACAGCCCACACACTCAAAGCTCATATAACGCTTCAAAACATATAGCAAGTGGAAATCGCCTTAATGTTATGGCCACTTCTGGTTTATCATGTGGTTTGAACTAGAAGCATATATAAAAACACGGATGACTTTTCCGGGTATAAATCAATTTTGGGCAATGCATAAAAGAGATCTGGATGACAGACCCCATCACACGGCCTGCACTTTCACAGCAAACAACATTAAAGTGCATGCGCATGCGATAAGAAATCAAATGCACAGATGAAAGATCATGGAAAACGCTTTCTGCTTTTATGATGCATGAGTATAGATTGCACATATCATCCACTCTCTGTCTCTAAAACTCTGTCAGAGCAATCTTTGATTTATAAAGACTAAAATATCAGCTCACGCCATCTAAATCTCATCATTTATTCTTTGTTCTATAAAATATATATTTTCAAATCAACTAACTCTCAAGCACTTTTGGTCTGGGTAACTGTGGGGCTAAGTTTTTAAATAACACGCAATAATGTGTATGATAATTTATGTATTAATTTTGAAGAAAGTAGATATTGCATTGAACATTTTCAATTATCAGTCACCAAAATGATTGCCGTGGAAGACCACCGCCATCCCTGCCTATCAAGTGAGACCAGGCTAGTTTTTCCAGTTCAGGCTTTAATTAATGGCCTGTAGACCTTGTCTTAAACGTCTAGCTTGACTGACTCTGCTGATGCCTCCAGGAGGTCTGGAGGGGGAAACTGTCCTGGAAATAACTGACTTTATCTTCTCCTACATTCAAATGCTGAAAGTCTCTTCTCTTGAGATGAATTTCCATGCAGGTGGGCAAGACACTCAAGAGGCGTTTAAAGGCATTTACAGCACAGCCTGTCACAAATGGTTAAGAATTGCATTTTTTAAAGTAAACTTTTTTGGCTTGAGTTTGTGTACAGAACATTAGCTGATGCCACCGATATGCTATATTGCCCTCCCAAACTTATGTATTAAACCCTTTAGTCAATTCACACTGCACCGTCTGACACCAACCAATGTAAATAAACATTTTGTTGAGTTTTTTGGGGTCATTGCTCCCCATCAGTTAAATTCAGTTCAGTTAACATTATTAGCAACATATAACATTTATCTTTTTTTTTTTTTTAACATTAGTCTGAGAGGTTAGAGTTCAAATACAAACAATTACAATAATTCACATCATTACAGACAAACAGGTTATCATAGACCGCTTAACCACAAAGCTAAAATTATATATAAAAGAAAAAAGTATACAATTATAAGCTAAAATGTTTCAAATTTATTAAGAGCAACAATTAAGGAATAAACTATTTTTGTACTGTGTTCTCCTGCAGCTGGGCATCTGAAACCGTTGGTCAGCAATCCTTTTTGCATTTAATTTTTGTTTAATCAGTCTTTGTTGACTCATCAACAAAGTCAGTTGAATATATCTGTTGGCGACCAATAAAGTGTTTACAGATATTTATTACACAGTCTACATTACTCTAATACCGGCTAACTTAAAACCAACATATTCTCTAAAGGGGATCATTGGCTTTCCCCGCCAATGTTTTACCAAGTTACGCCACCTCCAGCATTTTTGATGATTTTCACTTAAATTTGATGGCCCTGAGAATACTTTCTGCTATGAATATATGAGCAAATGATATATCAAAAGAAAGAACCAAGCCTCCACATTTACACTATCTTCATGTTCATGTTTTATCACTAATTGAATGCAAATATGTTTAATCTAAAATAAAACGGTTTTGACAAACAAAAGCAGAGAAAAAATGCTTTTTTTAAGTAGTGCATTTAAAGTGAGATCGACAAGTTATTCAAGACACAACTAGAATGGGGAACCTGGAAAGACCTAGAAGTCCTGTAACTCGTGGCCATGCGCTAAGGCTTTCCTTATTACAATACACTTGTCAATGGCAGAGAAAGAGTTAAAATAAACTGTTCTATTTGTTTGTTTAAAAGAAAAAAAATGGACTATCACATGCCTTAGGTCCCTATCGACCCTATAAATGTTTAAAAAAGGGGGGGGGTTAACAACATGTTACGTTGTTGATAATAATAATAAAAAAGTTTTAAAAATACTAACAAATTAGGAGTCTAATCAAAAAAATAAGAGGATGAGGTCACAGGTCACTGATGAAGCTATACATTAAAAGGTTAAATTGTACAAAAAAGGAAAATATAACATGATGTCTCTGGTGAGGTATACATTAAAAGCTTATACAGATTTTGAAAATGTATCAAAAAATATTGATGCTTGCTGGATTGGCAGTAATGTTTCAGAATATCTAACTTAACTTAGGCGGAGTATGGCTAGAGGGGTGTTTTAGGCACATTCTGATTTGGGAACCTTGATCTCTGTCAGAGAGGCAGAGTCTGCACAACACTGCTCCCTACAGGCCTTCAGATCAACAGCCCAAGGATTGGATGAAAGACACCTCATGTTGGTCTGCCGTCTGCTGTGGCCTAAAGGTCAGCAGAGAAAGGATCAACTGATTCTCTAGCTCCATGTTTATTTAGGGCTCAATAAAAAAAACTGGCATAGCAAGTGCAACTTGTCTTGTTGGGAATGTTATCTTTTAGTAAAGCATTAGTGAGTTCCTGTGATGCACATATAGATGCTAATAAAGGTCGCAGGTCAGTTCCTGTGTATATTCATTGCGCATTCTGGCAGTATTTTATATCAAGTGATCATAAATGCTCTTAGAAAAGCAGTGTAAACAGAGCAGCTCTATAAATCAATTCCAATCTCACAGGAGTGTAACACTTTCTTTTATCTTGCAGTTAAAAGAAACACAAAAAATCCCCATTTTCCCAGTTCATTCATTCTAAGCCAAGGTCTATTTTCCTGCTGGCGTCTGGTCAGCCGTAAACACAGGCTATTTTGCTTTATTCCATGTTAAAGATTAATGTCTAACCACATGTGGTCTTGTGGCCCTGGGTTTACACCTGCGTCACTGTAAGACTTTCACATTCACTGTGTTTTGTGTGGTGCTTGAAAGGGCATTAGAGAGTCAGAATGAATGTAAGAAACATTCATTTTAGTGCAGCTATGTTTAATATTTCCTTTAGCTATAAAGGCCAAGAATTCATTAATTCATTCATTTTCCTTCGGCTTAGTCTCTTTATTCATCAGGGGTCACCACAGCGGAATGAACCACCAACTTATCCAACACATGTTTTACACAGCGGATGCCCTTCCAGCTGCAACCCAGTACTGGGAAACACCCGATACACTCTTGCATTCACACACATACACTACGGCCAATTTAGTTTATTCAATTCACCTATTGCGCATGTCTTTGGACTGTGGGGAAAGCTAGAGCACCCGCAGGAAACCCACGTTAACACGGGGAGAACATTCGAACTCCACACAGAAACACCAAGTGACCCAGTCGGGACTTGAACCAGTGACCTTCTTGCTGTGAGCCACCATGTCGCCCCGGCCATGAATTATAAAATAGTAAATCTTAGAGCACAAAATGACAAATTTAGACACAGTGGAACTTTGAACGAAAGTCCAGAATGAAACTGTTTAAATGACCTTAACTCAGATACTGTATGTATGTAGTACTTTTATCAGCATCATATGTTAATGTTCAGTTTTATCACTTTAAATGCAAAGATAATCCTAAATAAACAGTTCTTTTCAGGTTTTTCATGTACCTAACAGTAGTTTTCAGTTACATAAACTGAGAAACATCATCAAAAATAACACTGCATACTGTATATAAGCTTCAATGTATAAATTAAATAAACGTTAACCGAGCTATACAGCTATTCAGTCAAGAGCAGAGCGATTTCACTATCTTTTGTTGTTTGATTAATATTAAAAACACAGACAGCAGGAATAAGATTTTTTTTTTACTTTAAGACGCAGCACAGATGCAGCACAATGAGAAAGTTACAGACAAGACAACTTCCTGAATGTTTACATTCGTCAAATCGGACAAATGGACATAATTATTGGTCATAACTGAGTCTTACCATTGAGAAGCAAGATTTAATTTGCTCATCGTAACTTTCATTCACCTGTTCAGGTGAGGCACTTGTCAGATCTCCTGCGCATTGCATGAGTTCAGGTTCTGGGCTTCTGGATACATGTGCGCTCGTGCTCTGACATGCTCACACTTTAATTTTCATGTGAAAGCGCTTCCTACTTTAGTGCTCATTGATGAGACATTTACTCATGGGGAGCCATGTTTCAGAGCATGGGCATACATTCTAACATGCACAGAGCCAGCTCAGAGAGCAATTAAAGGAATGGGGGAAATACAAAAATACCATCTCTTTTTTTATGCAAAACTGAAAATATCAATATGTGGATTGAACCATGGAGATCATGCTGAAATATTTAGAGAAATTCTCTTTTCAAAAGTTCCTTTCTTGAGCAAACTAACAAACCATGAACACTAAAAAACTTGTCTGAGGTACATATAGCTATTTATAGTGACATATGCTATAGACCATTTCAAGGACGTAAACAATAACAAACGCGTTGCCATGACACTGCGTAGGTCTGGTCCTAAAGCATTTCCGGGAGCGCCATTTTTTAATCACAAACCTGTCAAAACAAAATGACTAGCGCATACTTTTTAAGCCTAGCTAAAACAGAGCAGAAACGATATTTACAAAAGCTGACAACTTATAATGAGTTACCAGACCCCTTAAATCACATACTGAGGCAACAACTTTTCACCCAGAATGTTAAACGTTTACCTGAAGTAACGTATCCAGATGTTTATCATTATCTGGTTGATACCGAGTGCGTCTACACGAGAGAAGCCGTAAAAGCATATCGTAGTCTGGATGCATACAATTACTTCCTTAGCGGAAAGGTTGGAAATATTTGTTCATTTAATGTGGACGATGTTAATATTGTGTTCGGCAAGGTTGGAGCAAGTCAAACGCTTTCAAAAACGCACTCCGCTTGGTTCGTTGCTAAAGCGACGGGGGAGGTTATTAGTGGTCATTGCACTTGCATGGCAGGGTAAGCTTGTATGTCTATGCTAAAAATAAATCGCATTCCGAACTGAAGTCTATTGTATTGCTGTGTTCCATCATATTTTATTGCATATATATTTAATTCATGTTTTGATTTTGTGTGTGTGGTTAGGTTAGGTGAAGTGTGTAGTCATGTTGCTGCAATCCTTGTTGCGGTGGAACAGTGTGTGAGAGAGGGTTTGAATGCTCCCTCCGTGACATCTGAATCCTGTGTGTGGTCACGAATAAACAAGAAGGTGCATGCAATTCAATGCTGTCTAGCATGTCTTTTCAGTTCCCATTATATTATAAATCAAGTTTTTGGTGTTAGATAAATCTACATACTTGAACATTAGTCAATGTATTGTAACTTTGTTTTAGATTGAACCAAAACCAGTGGCAGACATTGACTTTTCCAAACCTGTTAGACAAAGAGCAGTTCAGAGTAGGGATTCATTCACATCCACTGCTGTCACACCTGTCTCACCAAGCAAACTATTTAAGTCATTGAAGGTAAGCAAAACATTGACAGAAACCTGATAAATGACAATGTATGCAAAACACAAACACTTCAATACTGTACATCACACACATTCATATATATATTGATATATGATTGTATGTTTAAGCGTGGGTATAAGTGTTCGTGAATATACTTATGTCTACTTATGCATATGTCTATGTATGTGTGTAAGCGTGTGAGTGCATGTATGTGTCTGCGTGTATAAATTTATGTATGCGTGCGATTATGGGTTGTGTATATAATATAGTTTTAAATAAAAATAAAATGTTTTAATATTATTTGATTGTAGAAATGGGGTGGCGCAGTGGGTAGCGCTGTCGCCTCACAGCAAGAAGGTCGCTGCTTCGAGCCTCGGCTGGGTCAGTTGGCATTTCTGTGTGGTGTTTGTATGTTCTCCCCGTGTTGGCGTGGGTTTCCTCCGGGTGCTCCGGTTTGCCCCACAAGTCCAAAGACATGTGGTATAGTTGAATTGGGTAAGCTAAATTGTCCTGTGCTAAATTGTATGTGTGTGAATGAGTGTGTATGAATGTTTCCCAGTGATGGGTTGCGGCTGGAAGGGCATCCGCTGTGTAAAACATATGCTGGATAAGTTCATTCCGCTGTGGCGACCCCAGATTAATAAAGGGACTAAGCCGAAAAGAAAATGAATGAATGAATTCACTCACACTAACACTTATACCCACGCTTAAACATACAATCATACACACATATGAACGTGCACACACACTCACATGATAGATAGATAGATAGATAGATAGATAGATAGATAGATAGATAGAT
>CAIGQV010019084.1:3220520-3233130 GCA_903798115.1 Danio jaintianensis
AGGGAGGAACCAGGAAGGGAGCTGGAGCAGGAAGACCCAGGACACAGCCAGAAGGACGGCCCAGGGCGGAGTCGAGGAAGGGAGGAGCCATGGAGGAGGAGTGGCCGCCGACTCCAGGGGGCCGACCGAGGGAGACGCCGCTGATGGTGGAGCCCAAGGAGGAGACGGAGAGCCGTAGGGTGAAGGTGACGCCGAGGTCCCGGAGGGCCGGGGTGGAGCAGACGGCTCACCCAAGCGAGGCGACGGCGGGGGTCCGGAAGCCCGCGGCGGAGCCAGAGCGACAGAGGACCAAGGCGTAGCTGGAGGGAAGGAGGAGCTCGACGTAGCTGGCCGGACGGAGTGACGAGGCGCAGCCAGAGGAGTGGAGTCCAGAGGCGTAGAAAGGGCGACGACTGACCAAGGCGGAGCCGGAGGGACGAGGGAGCCTGGTGGAGCTGGTTGACTGACGGTCCACGGCGGAGACGAGGGAGGAGGGAGCCAAGGCGGAGCACAAGGGTCAAAGGGCCGAGGTGGAGTCTGTAGCTCGGAGGCTGGAGGAGCTGACGCTGGGTGACACCCTCCAGAGGGCGATGCTGGCAGGCAGCACCTCCGAGCGAGCTCCACCTCTGGAGCTTGAGGGCGAGCTGGGGGGTTGGCTGACTGCAGCAGCGCTGGAGCTGGCTGACTGGCTGCAGTCATAGGTATGAGCAGAGGTGAAGAGGGTGGGAAGTCACTCATGACTCTAGAGCTTGGGGCATCGGGAACTAAAAGACTGTGTGGAAACAGTTGACTTGGAGATGAGTCTTTGCTGTCTGGGAACAGCGGAAGGGGCTTGACTTCGCTCTAGAAGTCGATGAGTAACTTCCCAGTGTCCAGCGGTCGCTCACCGTTAGCAGTGGGAGGGTGGATGGGACCCTCGCTCAGTCCCTCTATCTCCACCAGGACTCCCACCTTGGGTTATGTTGCCGGCTCTCGCACCTGGTCAGACGGATCCTTGAGCTCCTCCTCCACGGTGGTATTTGGCTCTGTCGCTCTTGTTGGCGATGGCTCGCGCACCGCGGGTGGCTCTCCGTCTGCGGTGGGCTCTGGCAAACGTTCCCTGCAGATCGGTGGTGTTGGGCTGGTCACTGGGTCGGGAGTGGCACTGGCGAGCTCTTCCTCTACACAGACGGTGAATGTCGATCCATTCCTCGCCAGTGTCCACTCCACATAGGCGGCAAAATTGCCCCGAGGACCATCTTCGGACAACCGTGCAGTGCAAGCGGGGTTAAGGCTGGTGTTGTAAAACCCGCAGAGCACGTTGTCCGGATAGCTGGTGGAATTTGCTATTAATAAGAACAAGCTTGTATGGTCCTCGAGGCTGCTTTCCCCCTGCTCCAGCAGGAGGAGAAGGAATTCGGGGCTGTAGATGGGGTCCATGGGAACACGGGGGAGAGGAAAAGAAAACACTGGGGCAAAAAGACTATAAAAATAAAACGGGGGAAAACACGCCACACTTTTTGTTTTTTGGTCGAGTATTCTGTCACGGTTGCTTGCTCACAAAGGCACGAAACACAGAATTTATCAAACACGAATATTTATTCACAACACTCACTGGAAACTGGAGACACGGGAAGACGGAGACACAGGAACATGGACAATACATGGTGGCAATCCAATACTCGACCAGGACGGAGACAGACTAAAGGGTAGATATACACACACGCTAATGGGACACAGGAGGGGAACACAGGTGAAAACAATCAATTGGAAACAGCGGGAAACAGAACAAAGGAGCACATGACGAAAACGGAACAAACACCTGACAGTGACAAAAGAAGGACATTATGTCCAAATCCACAGTAAATCCAGAGTATACTTATAAAACATAGACAAAAAAAGTGTGCATATAATGAACACCTTGCTGTCCCATGAGCCCACAGAAGATGGTTTTTAATGGTAATACAGTGACAGAACAGATGCTGATTGGTCAAGTGTAGGGTGACCAGCTGTCCCACGTTTTTTTAGAACAGTCCTGCAACTGGAAGCTTTGTCCCATGTTTTAAAGGTTCTTTTTTCACTGATGATGACATGTGGATGTTGACAGTCAAAGGAACCAGTGGAAAAGTGAACAGCTTTACACCAGTCTAGACAGTAATGGCTCGTTTCCACTGAGCAGTATAGTTCGGTACAATACAGTATGGTAGGTTTTTTTTGTTTTTTTAAAACTATAAAGGGATATAGTTCACTAAAAAATGAAAATTTACACACTATTTACTCACCCTCAAGAAAACGAGTGAGTGAATTCGAGCACCGAGTGCACCAGAAGAGATTCTGTTTTGTTTCGGTTTTGCTGGTTGATAAAATCCTCAGACGGATTCGATTTTCAACTTCTTGGTCACCTCCTGTGATATTTACCTAACATATAGCTAGCTGTCTTTTCATAAGTATTACAGAGTATTTTGATTTCTGTTATGTATACAAACATTAATTTAACAATTAAATAAATATGTATGGCGACATGGTGGCTCAATGGTCAGCACTGTTGCCTCACAGCAAGAAGGTTGCTGGTTCGAGTCCCGGCTGGGACAGTTGGCATTTCTGTGTGGAGTTTGCATGTTCTCCCCGTGTTGGTGTGGGTTTCCTCCAGGTGCTCCGGTTTCCCCCACAGTCCAAAGACATACGGTACAGGTGAATTGAATAAACTAAATTGGCCGTAGTGTATGTGTGTGAATGAATGTGTATGGATGTTTCCCAGTACTGGGTTGCAACTGGAAGGTCATCCGCTGCGTAAAACATCTGCTGGATAAGTTGGCGGTTCATTCAGCTGGGACGACCCCTGATAAATAAAGGGACTAAGCCGAAGGAAAAAAAATGAATGAATAATTATTTATTTGGAAGCTTACACCAATGTGATTCCTCAGTGGATGCTATCTTCTGGTCAGACACAAACTCTTACAGTTCGTTATGGGTATACTCTAGCTGCTGAGTGTACATCGGCTGTGCACTCGTTATTGTGGTGCATTGTGGGATTGGTTGAGTGCACGTCAGAACATCCACTATGGTTTTAGACACCACTATAATTTGTACAAAAGATATGCCCCCTCAAATAGTGCATTAAATAAGGAACAGGGACGAATTCTGATACACTATGAGAGACATGAAGATGCCCAATGTGTAGTACATTTAAAGGCCCAAGTATACTTCAAGTGAGAACAAAGAACAAACTGAATTTTTTTTTTTTACAAAAACAAAGCAAACTATTCTTAAAACCTTTGAGCTACCATTAGTCCATGGCAATTACAAAATCAGTGTGTGTGTTCTAGAACCCTGCCTTCTTTGATATGCAATTATCTTATATTGCATATCTCATATCGGTCAGACAGGAACAACATCCAAAGCAGCAACACCAAGTTAGCAATGTGAACACACTGGAGGGTCTCAAACTGGATGAGAAGCGGCACTGTGTCACGCCACTTCTTTACTATGAGTGTACACACATCGGCGGTGCCATTCAGTATCTGTCCATGGCAAATAGAAAACAATTTAAAGATATGGCTTGCCGCAGTGGTGTTTCTCGTTCTGTTTGTGACATGCTGGAAAAGGCTGTTTGCCAGATGTTTATGAAATGTGTTGTGTTTCGAGATATATGGGAGCAGTGTGACACATTTACAACCCAGCCTTCAGCAACACGGGGTTGTTGGAGTGTTGGAAAACACTATACCGTCACTCAGCTCTCTTTATGCCCTTAAACAAATGAAAAAGAACTTAGTCTGTACTTGAAGTATAGACAGATGAACAACATCCAACACAGCAACACACAGTTAGCAAGATAAAAACACCGGAGAGTGGAGTAGCAGAGGTGGTACAGATATATCCGCACCTGAACAACTGCTCATAGAGATTTTAAAGACTCAGAAGGGGTCACAGACTGGATGAGAAGCAAACCTTGTTGCGTCACATCTTTTAAAGTTGTCCAGGTGTAAGAAAATATATGAGAGAAGAAACAGTTCTCCCACAGTCACCATTGTTGTGTTCAGGGGGTACACAAGAGCAGCATGATACATCAAGGGGGTGTTGGAGCATTCGAAATAACAGTATACTGCCACTCCTTTTCAAACTTCTTTTTACCCTGAAACAAAGAACGAAAAAAAAATAACATGGAAAGAAGTATATCAGGGCATTTATGGTATACATTTAAGGACATCCTCAAATCTCAGTCATAAAATGAAATGTTGTCATGCCTTATACGAAAAGGTTTCAGGTCTCAGGAAAACAAAATCAGCTCTCAGGTATAATTAGGCATCAGACTAAAAGGCGTCAGATAAAAATACATTTTCACTGGCTTCAATTTATATTTAAATGTATTCATTTTAAGTATTCCTATTATTTACAACAATATTTTGTATTTTTTTCCTTAAATTATCAAGTTAGACATTCTGTTCAGACTTATTTTTTGTTCCTCGTTTTAAAGAAATCTATTGGTAAAAGAGCTGTTATGTTTAATTTAATTTACCTGCTAACATTCGATCCATTGCATCATTTAAGGTGTTTAAGCAAACTTTGCTGTCATATTTTCCTTTGGACTATACTTGCTTTTTCCTGAGGATGTTGTTGTTTATGTGGTGATTTGATTCACTGATCTGTATTTTTTTTTATACTATGTATACTATGTATATGTATGTATGTATACTACTTCCCCTTTTGTTAATGTTTGTTTTGTTGTTGTTTTATGGATGTTATGTAATTTATGTTTTGTTTTTGTCTTCTTGTGTTATTATTATGTGATTGCGATTAACTGTGGGGCCCTCTTGAAAATGAGATGATACATCAAGGGCTTAATCCTAATGAATAAATACAAATACTTGTGAATAAATACATTTATTAGTTTTCTTAATTCTTAGAACAACATACTTGGAATGTTTTTAGGACATTACTTGTACTTGATGATGACACTCATAACATTAATAAGGTGGTTTTGTGTTTGAACACATTTGACCATTATTTTCTGCATAGCATTCCATTCATTCATTCATTCATTCATTTTCTTTTCAGCTTAGTAGTCCCTTTATTAATCTGGGGTCGTCACAGCGGAATGAACCGGCAACTTATCCAGCATATGTTTTACCCAGCGGATGCCCTTCCAGCTGCAACCCATTACTGGGACAAACCTATACACTCCCATTCAAACACATACACACTACGGACAATTTAGCTTACCCAATTCACCTATAGCGCATGTCTTTGGACTTGTGGGGGAAACCAGAGCACCCGGAGGAAACCCACGTGAACACAGGGAGAACATGCAAACTCCACACAGAAATGCCAACTGACTCAGCCAGGGCTCGAACCAGCGACCTTCTTGCTATGAGGCGACAGCGCTACACACTGCGCCACCGCGCCGCCCATAGCATTCCATAAAAAAACTATTCTATTGAATTAAATTTTGTAATTTATGACAGGAAAAAAAAGGTTTGATGAATACTAATTGCTCATTATATAAATAATTTAATTCTGTAATTTCTTATCACTTCTTGAGGTTCATGTGAGTTCGCAGCGGACTGACCCTTTATTTTTCACTTATTTATTTCATTGTTTTTTACCAGGTTGAGGAGTGACAGCAGAGATGGATAGTTTCTTCCCAGGTGAAGGCCTTTGGCTGATGGATTCAGCATCGGTGAGGAGGGCAGTCAACTGTGTGTCATGGAAAATAAACATGCATACTCAAACACCCAGGATAACATATTCAAACATGTTGCGGCTGTGGGACAAACAAGCTGTCGTGACAAGAAAATTCTTATAAGGCTGAACACTGAGAAGGTTGAACTGTCAGTTGCTAATGATTGTTTGCCTAGTGGTTTGAGCCGCATTTCAATGTGAAATAATTGAGTTTCACCTGCATTCTGTTCAATTTGACCATCAGTGACCTAGATTTTTCTTTCAGGCTCCACTAGTTTGAAGCAAAATGAAATAAAGGAAAGGGTTTCATTAAAAAAAAACATTTAACACCTAAAAAAACTAAAACCTACATAAATCTACATGTTTTGAAAAAGTTATTCGTTAGTCTATTTTTGTGTAATAGAAAAAAAAACCTGAGATGAAAGAAAATGCTGAAATCTAATTGGAAGAGTCGGAGAGCTGTTCTCATTGACATAAAAGAAATGAAAAGCATGCATTTTTTATAATCTTCTCCATCTCTGAGTGAAGTACTGTATGGGACAACTGCTGAATATAGCTCAGAATCATTTTTATCGTGCAATATACTGTATATTCTTCATATCTGTTGCATAAATAAAGGGCGAACATAACAGGGGATCAATATTTCCCAGTGTCAGACTTCCACTGTATTGAAGAGCTGTTCAAATGAAACAAGAATATTTTATGATCACCCAGAATTCATGCGGGGACATCTAAAATACGTTTTCTCAAGTAATCACATTTTCAATGATCGCATGCTACCTAAAGATGAATTAAATATTCTCCAACTCTTCAAGTGCTCTGCTGCTAAATTATTTACTGTGCAGTAACCTCTTTACGCCACACAAGTGTGAGTGGGTCCATAATGGCACTTTTATCTAGGCTGCTGTTAGGACAGCTCCTTTGAAGCAAACTATAATCAAATTCAAGTATTAGAAGAAATGTTTACACTTCACAGCCAAATGAAAATTATTCTCTCATTATTTACTAATATGTCATTTCTGTACTTTCCTTGCACTGTATACCTGCATGTGAAATGGCATAGTAAGAAGATATTATGTTTGATAAAGAAATTACCTTTTTTTCATGACCAATGAAAAACTATATATTATATGCAAGTAATACAAACCATGTGCATTATAGCCACCGTCAGTTTCCCTGCCTTTTGCAACTCCTTCTCTGTGGCCTCATTGGATAGAAAAGTGTCCACTGGAAAACATTCAGAGAAATATAGGTAGAAATAGTAAATCATCTGCATTTTTCTTCATGATTTGGATTTACTGCTCATGCTTACTGCTTTTCACATTTCTTTATAGAATTCACCAGTTTCGGTGTGAGAACTGAGCATGTCAATCAATAAATCAAACAAACAGACAGAAAGAAAGAAAGAAAGAAAGAAAGAAAGAAAGAAAGAAAGAAAGAAAGGCCAATTTAGGTCATTTTAGCCTTTAATGTTGTTCTATTTATTGTATTTTCTATTTACTGCTTTTTGTTGTTCATTTAGATATTTAGAAATATCCAAGGGCATAACCGTCTTGAACGTTGGGGGATGAACTATATGTTAATACAATAATAACAATTAAAGTTGAGATGTTTACATTGTTGCATATTTCTGTTGATCATGTTATTTGAATCATAAAACATTTGTCATATATTAAATACTTTAAATACTATATCCAGCCTTGGCTGTATTTCACCATTAAATTGATGCTTTGTGCTGGAATTTGTGTTTTGATTCTGTGTCTGTGTAAAACCTCGCTTACTTTGATTGGATACCTCAAACTCCTCAATTATTTTTACATTAATGAATGCTGTTAGAAGGCAGACAAGCATAAAAATATCATATTTAAAAAATAATTGTCACCCTAACAACTGGGATGTTCATAATGAAGTGCAATAGAGCAGTGCAGGATAGAAATTCTCTAACCAGGTCCTGTGAATATGAAGACATCCATTGTTCCACCTGGTTTAAAGCATTTTAAAATCTTTGAGCATCTTTCTTTGTGTTAAATGTATGCAAAAAGAGCTAGAGAAAGAGGTTTATTGCCAAGTTTGCTTGCACACACACACACACACACACACACACACACACACACACACACACACACACACACACACACACGTGCACACAAGGAATTTGTTTTGGTGTAAAAAAAAAAAAATAGCTTCCAGTGCAGCGATACAGACATATGTGTACATATAAACTACATACAATTATTATTATTACCTGTCAATCTTCACTGAAGTTAAAGCATGCACCCCTGAAGAAAAGAAAGAAAGAAAGAAAGAAAGAAAGAAAGAAAGAAAGAAAGAAAGAAAGAAAGAAAGAAAGAAAGAAAGAAAGAAAGAAATGCTATGCTATGCTGCTCACATTCACTCATTCCGAAATGGATTCTAATTGGGGAAAGGTATATAGAAAGCAACAGAGTATTAGAATGGTTAATATGCTATTTAAACTTCAATTTACTTTAACTCTCAAAACGAAGCTAAGCCTTTATATAGCTACTACTACTAGCCTGCAACTAGCCTACTTCTGCAACAACAATTACTGGTCAAAGAATTTAGACGTTGTCAATTAAAGTCTTTTTAAAAATCTTGATTTATACTGATCAGTCCTCGCGTACGTGACTTCGTAAGCGCCTGCTTTGAAACTCCATTTCCCATAATAGCTTGCGGTGTGTCGCGTTACCCATAAGACTGTTCGCCCTCTATCTACAGACAGGAAGGTCGTTGAGAGTCATACTCAGGTCGAGCAGATCTAACACTTTAGCTGAAAACGATGCTCGGACAAGCCGTTCGACGGTTCGCCACCTCCGCGGTTCGCTCCAGTCACTATGCGGAGGGACCAGGAAAGGTAAGGAGGTTTTCGGATGCGAGAAAAGCAAGCCGTGCATTGGTTAAATCTTTAGCTAGTGTATGTCTGACTGGCAGAGGCCTGGTGTTCATCTAAAGCCCGAATGGAGGACGTTTTAAGTGTTTAACGTTAATTATAAATAAGTGGTATGTTTGCTTTAGCATTAACGTCCTATCAATTTAACGTTTTTTTTGTTATATTGTGATTTTTATCTGCATGGCCGAATGCATGAGCTTCATTAGCATAGCATAGCTTACTTTAGCTTAGCATGTGCCTATGGAGTAACCGCTTATTTACAAGACGGAAGACCTTCAGTGAATATCAGAATAAATTAATCTCAAATAAATTGACACAATTGCAGGGAAATTGGCTTTAAAGGTATAACTTACCCCAAATTTAACATTTTTTAAACTTGCAGTTTCAAACCTTTCAGAGTTTTTTTTTTCTGTTAAACGCAAAGGAAAATATTTTGTAGAAAGCTAACCATTGATTTCCAGAGGATAAACAAGTTCTATGGAAGTCAATGGTTAGAGGTTTCTAGCTTTCATATAAATGTGTTTTGTTTAACAGAGGAAAGAAGGTTTTAAACATAAAGGGTGTGTAAATGACATTTTAATTTTGTGGGCCAACTATTACTCTAAGGTGTATTACTGTGCAGCTGTAAGTAACGTTAGCTAATGTCCTTGAACTGGTCATACTAGACCTGCTGCTTTACAGATTTCTCTCGATCATGTCAATTGAATTATAGGTTATCATCAATTCTATATTTTTATTAATAACCATTGTGTGATGTTTTATGTAACTCTTAATATTAAAATTGATAAGATGTGGCTCAAGTTTTGTCTCAAGTAAAACTAATAACCACGAATGACCTAGAGAAGTAATAAAAATGTTTTTTTATCTGTAGTTTTGTCTTTGGAATATATATATTTTTTCCCATCCATGATCCATTACACAGTCATGCATTCGTACAAACTCGAAAACTTATATCAGAGAATTAAAAATCATATTCTTACTCAATGTGTTTTCAGTAATTGTCAAATTATTTATTGTTTTTTTTTTTTTGCAGAACCTGCCATTCTCAGTTGAGAACAAGTGGAGGCTTCTTGGCATGATGGTGCTGTTTTTTGGCAGTGGATTCGCCTTCCCCTTCATTGTTGTCAGGCATCAGATCCTGAAGAAGTGAAGCTCCTACCGGTCATACATTGTAAGTAACATTGCATCATAAACTTTCTGAGCACAAGTACTTCATTGCTTGTTTCTAATTAACTTTTAGTGCTCAATAACTCAATTGCAATTTGAATATTGCCACATCAAGAACCACATCACTTAGGCTTCAATAATTCGGGATGACATTTTATTATTTCTCACAGTTTTTTTTTTGTGTGTGTGTTTTGTTTTTTAGGTCGGGTGTGATTCTTGCACAACACAGCTCTGTTTCTTCTGGTGTGGATTCTATTATGTTATTGTAAATAAAATGACCAGTTAAATACTGTGTTTTTCCTCATTCTTTATTTCAGGCTTTCTTGTCAAATGAGAAAGCCCGTCTGTCAATCTAACTATTTAATATCACAACTAAACCTAGGCTGATCAAGGCTTTTATATGTTTATTTTTTTTCCTTTTCACAAAAATATGCTCAATGGCTACCGGTGTTCAAAAGAAAGTCATGTTTGTAACCACTTGAGGAAGAGAAAATTCAATTCAAGTTATATAATATAGCACTTTTCACAATAATTATTGTTCCAAAGCAGCTATTGACCTTATTCTTCACGTACGAGTGGGCACAGCCATTGCAATCTTTGGCTTGAGACTTCCAATCTCATTCACTTTCATTGATTTCTAGTTGTTAAAAACAACTTCTGCTGCTTGATGTTGTAAACTAATATTTTTGTATTATATTATTCTACGTTTGATGTATAGTCATAAACACACTTGTTCGTAGAGCAAGTAGTTTGACCGTTTTCTGCCGTTTATTATTCCAATTTAGTTGCCTATTAGAGAAATGACTAGGAAGTTCCCAAACAATTGCAAAAAGTAAGCAGAGTAAGGTAAATACAAAAGGTGCACATTATTACATTACAGTCAAAATCATAATAAAATAAAGAGTGAGTAGAGTTGACTACAGCTGTGAAGCGTGTATACATAGTTGATCTGGAGATTTACAATGTAATGTGCTTTTTCAAAAAGGTGTTATGTTATTTTAACTTTCTATTAGTGTTTATAAGAGAGTCTGGTGCATATGGAGAGGGAAGAAGATTGTGTTTGCTAAATGGAGACAGATTATTTATTTTGGGGTGAACTGGCCTTTTAATTTTTGTTCTGTTTGTATTTATTTGTGTTTTATGACTGTTGGTTTATCTTTAAATACTTCGATCTTAAAAATACCTTTGAGTTGAGCTTGGTGTGTGTCTGTGTATAAATATAGAGAATCACTTTCATAAGACAGTTGAAAAATAAACTTAAGAGTTAGGAGGAAATTACATTAAAACACAATCTAGAAGCTACTGCTACTGAAGAGGGAGTGGGCATACATGTTTTCAGTTTAATAAAAGACGCATAAAAGAATAAAATGCATTTTAAAATGACTGCAAATGAGCATATAAAGTGCACCATAAAATGAAAATGTGTTCACTATTTACTCACTCTCAAGTGGTTTCAAACCTTTGAGTTTCTTGTGTAGAACAAAATTTGAAGAAAGCTTAAAATCTGTAAACACTGACTTCCATAAGAAAAACAAATCCTATGGAAGTCAGTTGGTACAGTTTTCCAGCTTGCTTTAAAATACCTTCTTTTGTGTTCAACAGAAGAAAGTCAAACAGGTTTGGGACAAGTAAAGGGACTATAAATAATGACAGATTTGCCAGTTTTGGGTAAACTTTCTTTTAACTGTATGAATCCCAGCATTACAATTTGTGTTTTACTATAAAATGATAACTTAAAATATAAATTCATCAGTACAGAGTAACATGAAAAAAAAAAATTGATTTTGCATGTTTTATTCACATACAGAGCTGCAGGAAATCATCATTCTATGAGAATAACATGCATTGTACAACAGTTTTATTACAGCAATGACATTATTAAAATATGATATCAGCCAGAATCCTAGATTGCTGAGAAGTCAGTCACTAGCAGCAGGAAAAGGGGTATTGTTTTTCCTCCACACTTCTCTACTTTATGCATCTCTACAATGTTGAAATGCATATATAAACCTATTATAGTTCAATTAACCTTCATGCCAAAAGCTATTAATATCTGAACAAAACAGCAGCGAGGGGGACTTGCAAAGTGACAGAGCAATACTGGAAAAGAATTGGGATTACAGTTTTTATTTCATCAGAAACTGACTCGTTGAGTTTTATGTACATCATTTAAAGGAAATGTGGCTTGGTCATTTTTTTAAGAAGACCAAAGGGGTTGTAAAACTAGCTTGTCGTAAACTAGTCAAACTATTGATGGATTCTGATGCTTTTGAGTGTCGCACAGGGCTAAATGCAGTTGCTCTTCCATGAAAATGTAACTACAGGGTTCGTTTTATGGTTGGTTTCTTATGTACTGTAGTGTTGTCATCATGCCAAACTCTCAGCTTACGATATTGTTATCACTCCTGAACGTTTGCACTTAAGATGAAAAACATAAGTATTATTATTCAAATAAAAAATTAGTTATGAACGGAATTCAAGCAAAGATGTACTTTAATTTGTGTGTAAATATATTTGTCCATATATGTATATAGTATGTATTCCATTTTCTAAGTAAATGTAAACATGTCTTAAAACAGCACATTGTCATATTTTAAAAAGCTTCAATTGAAAGAAAAAAAAGGTTTACATTTGGAAGAAATTTCATTAGTAGGTTACAAACTAAAACAAATAAATAGTAATAAATCTTTAACCCAGAGAAACTGAGAATTTTTAATGGTCTCTCTCTCTCTCTCTCTTCTTTGCAAGTATGCAGAGCTTACACTAAATGAAGTGGCATAAACAGCTCAACAATTGGGTAAAAAAATAAAATCTTAATAATTTCCTCCATGTGGAAACTGATTTTTAACAATTACTTAGAGAGTCCCAATGAGTACATATATATATATATATATATAT
>CAIGQV010019084.1:3233530-3245391 GCA_903798115.1 Danio jaintianensis
CAAACTCCACACAGAAATGCCAACTGACCCAGCCAAGGCTCGAACCAGCGACCTTCTTGCTGTGAGGTGACAGCACTACCCACTGCGCCACCGCGCCGCCCCATCCTTTTTTTTTTTTCATCAAACGATTTTATCCACTTCAAATGTTGAATGATATGCTTGTACATTAGCACAGCTGAAACCCAGTGCTGCTCATGTAATATTGCATGTATACAAGTTCGATGCCACAAGTGTGTAAATAAACGAAGCAACCACAGTGTCTTAAAATCCCTATTGTGTGAGAAACTACTTACTTCCATTCTACTTCCATTCAAATCTCAAATTGTCCGTTATAAGAGAAGAGCAAAGTCTTCCATTTGAGAATGTCCCTTAAGGACTTAGTAACAATAGAATTAATTGTCCATTGCATTATGTGGAGTGTTGCAATAGAGACATAACAGCTCTTGGACATGAATGAATTGTATCAGGATTATAATGCATATCGGCATAAAACAAAATTAATAAATCCATGACTTATTTAGCTATTTTTTATTTAATTAGTTTTTTTTATTATTTTCTTTGTTATTTAACAGCAAATGCCAAAACAAAGCAAACTGAAACAATGGTGCTTCAGTGTTATTCAAGAGAGAGACGGAGATTGACTGAAAGAATTAATTTAATTTTCTAATCAATCTCATCTTAACACTGGAACTACCCGAATTCGAACTACTGTATGGCCATAGCAGTCATTCAGACATTTAAATAAGACTGTACTAAATTGAATTTCTGTCATGTCGTATTTACATTTGAAGCCTCCTTTGGGAATTTAGAATTATCCTTTGAATGCCATTACCCTAAAAATACAATAATTACTAATTAATACTATTAACTATTTTGTGTTTTGTAATTTTAATAAAATAGCAATATTAGAATGAATTATACATATTTAGGAAAAGTCATGGTATTAAAGTTATATGGTATTTATTTGTACAAAGTTATTAAATAAAAAAAAATTATCAAAATTTTCTCACTATTTATTCATCCATGTTACGTTTATCAGCTGAACTGCCCACAAGACACAGTAAAAGGCATTCCGGTTATATGTACACTGCACCAGCCATTTACCCAGACTACACCTCCCACCGTGCTTTGCACCAATCAGACCACTACAGCTGTGATCCATCCAAACTACCTACTGTATTAGGTAGTTATATGTGTGCATTACTAAGCCTTATCCCTGTTCTTGCTGATCGTTTGCCATGTTTACTTAACTATACTTGTGATTTATCTGTGTGTTTCTGGTTGTTCCTATTTTGACCCTTGCTTGTCCATCCCTCTCAATAAACGCTGCATTTGGAACTTATAAAAGGTTTCAAAACTTTATGAGTTTCTACCTTCAGTTGAACACAAAAGATATTTTGAAGAAAGCTGAAAATCTGTAATCATTGACTTCCATAGTAGGAAAAACAAATACTATAGAAGTCAATGTTTAAGTTTTTCCAACATTGTTCCTAATTTTCTTTAAAAAAAAAATGTTCAGTAGAAATTGGAAACTCATGAATGTTTGAAATTAGTAAATTATGACAGCATTTTCATTTTGGGTGAACTGTCCCTTTAATGAAGCATTGGTCATAATGTCTGCTGATCATAGCAATGGCTGCGTCAGAAATTGCCTACTACTCTTATATGTACTACATTTGAATTAGAATTTACTGCATGACCATTAGAAAGTACTCAATGAATAGTATGAATAGTTCTATATAGTATGAAAGTGAGTAGTATGAAGGGACGTGCTACATCCAGCATTTGTCATCATCACATGAATTATCTTGCGGTGTATCATTGGACAATGTAGCGTCCTTTTTATGTTCACTATAGAATCTCGTCAGAAGTAGGTCATCCGGGTACTTCTTGCATACTGTTTTTCACATACCAAATAGTAGGGAAGTATGCAATTTCAGATGCAGCCAATGTCTCCTTTCAACATTTAGGGGGGTTTTCCATTGGCAATGCTGGTTTTGCTTCCTTTTAATATAAAAGTATTCATGGCAGGCTGTAAGTACACTTTCTGTACACACATCTTAGTAATTACACTGTTAGTCACACATCTGATGGCAGAAAAATGTAACGTGAACTGTTAAATCACCACTAATAGCACCGACATTTTTAGAAAAGAAATACTTTTATTAGTCAATTCAGTCAAAAGAACAAGTGCTGTGTTTTGATATAGGCTTTTATAGGGCTATATGTAAGTTTGTTTTTAGACAAATCTTTTACTCTGAAACATGTAGCAGGTGATTGAGATTCAATTGAATATCATGTTCAAGCATAGAGACAGACATCAGACTTCAGAATAAGTGTCTGTCATAATGGTGCAGTATGCAGGCTATGTGAACAATTAATGGCCGCTAATGCACTGAAAGTCAGATATCTGAAATCATCTAAAACTCATTGTCAAGCAGACAATGAGTTATAAATAAACCACATATTTGATGTCTAAACAACTATCAGAGTATTTTTATTTAGCAATGTATTACTAAACTGCTGCAGCTACTACTGTAGCACATAGATAAAACAAAAGCTAATTTGATTACATAGTGTTCTTACATTGTTAACACTTTTAATACATTACATCTTTTTTATGTTGTTTATATTTGTCAGCACATTAACACACATTTTTTGTTTAATTTTTTTTGCAAATTGTAGGGCATTAGTGTGCATCAAATCTCATATAATGGCCATATGTTTACAAACTGAATTAGTCTGAGAAGAATGAACTGGTTTCATTTCTCTGTTGGCTTTTTTATGTTGATGAATTAAGATAATCAAATGCTCCAACATATGCTGCTGTTGCACTTCAAGGTCATTTACTGCTCACATCCCCAGACTGCCCTCATACTGTCCTTTCTAAAACAACAATGCCCAAAAATATCCTGTTCTCCCTTTAAAAAGTTAATGTAGAAATACATTTGAAAAGGTAAGCACCTACAGTACATGCTGTTACCTTTGCACAGTGTTACTTTTAAACAAGCTTTGCCGATTTGAATGCTGTTTTGGAGATGTATTGTGTTTACTGCTAAAACTGCCACAGCCTAATGAGACATCGAGAGGGTGGGGATATATCTTTCCTCTAGTAAATAGGATTGGTCGAGAGTATATAACTCTCCCATTATGCCGTTCCTAGGCCACAATGTTGTTTTTGCATGGTGTTTGGGGGGCTGTTTGTGGATCATTATTTGTTCCTTTTCGCAGCTTCCAGCTCTCTTTCCCACCCACGGACAGAAATAGATATCTTTTGAACCTGATGTCTTGACGGTTCTGAGGTCTCATCTGTTAGTTTCTACCTGTGGATGTTCGTGCTTTGGCAAACATCATCTGGCCTCTAAAATACGCCCTCACAAAACAAGTTATCAAGTCCCAGATGTAATATGTGTTCCACTGGAGAGGTGGCAAACACTTGTCTTTATTATAAGTCTGTCCTTCATGCCACTGCAGTAAAATAAGATTCTTTCTCTGTGTCTTTTCAGTACAACTGACCTTTTAATGAAAAGCAGATTTAGCAAAGATAAATTGAGGTGGCTGTGAGTCTTACAACAGGGTTCGAGTCTGTGTTTGAAATAAAAAGATTTGGCTATCAATGTTTTTTGTTTTGTTTTTACTGAGAATCATTACCAGAAGCGAGGACAAATTTAGAAAATTACAACTGTGCAGTCAGTATATTATGATATAAAGAATGGAGTTTTATTGATTTATTTATTTACTGACTTCATTCATTCATTTTTCTTCAGCTTAGTCCCTTTATTCATCAGGGGTCGCCACAGCGGAATTAATAATATTTTATTAATTAATTTTTTTATGAGAAGCCATGAAAAAGGCCAGGTTTACTAATGCTTGCTTTGCAATACGTGAATTTAGACCAGATTTTCACTTGCTGACAGATTTCCAACAAAAATCAGCAATCAAAAAAAAAAAAAAGCAAGACAAATTAGTGCTTGTTCACATGTAGAATTGCATAGTTTGTTACTATTGCATTTTCAGACAAGTTTACTCTGGCATGTAAACAGACTTAAACTACCAGTAGTGTTGTAATAAGCAGGTAAGTCTCTGAGTCTCCATATTGTTTGACAAGACTGTTCTTTGGTTCATTTCCTCTATTCAGTCCATTGAGGTCAGATGTATACAAATAAAAATATTAAACATATAACGGAGTTGCATTATAGTACAAACTGACGTAATTTCAATTGAAATTAAAACCTTGTAACTTTTATAAATACTTTTAATATGTAACACTTTACTTTAATAAGTACATCCAGGCAGTTGTTATCATAGAATAAAGCCTGACATTATTATATGTTGTATAAGACTGAAGGGTTTTATTCTGTAAAACATTGTTTTGAGCTGTAATAAGATATTAAGTCTTTAATTAAATGCAAAGCTGACAGAAATGAAACTGGCTGAATGGATATGCTACAATAACAACCTCCTGGATGTACTTTATCCCTTACTTAATACATGACTGTCTAGAATACTCAATTCAGTCAGTCACAACATTCCAAGATATATTATTCCGAGAAAACAACCGCAGAATAATACAGGCTCATCTGGGATCTTCGAATCACCTTGAACGTCAGTAAGTACGTTCACATCCATATACTTAAATCCACATATCTGCTTCTCTGTCACGCCGCTGTTTTGGACTGTTTGGCACCTTCTTGTGAATAAATAATAATTAGGTTAGTTTATGCTCCATTCAACCAGTGTTTTTGACTGTTTGGCACCATCTTGTGACTAAATAATACACAGGTTAGTGTACACTCCATTCAGCTGTTTTTGTTTCTGTCAGCTCTGCGTTTAATTAAAGAATTAATAAACTCTTACAGCTCAGAATTAAAAATTAAAAAATCTATTTTTTATGTTTTGTGGCAAGTATCCATGTAATGGATGACAAGCTTTATTCTGTGATAACATCCTCCTGGATGTAGTTTACCCCTAACTTGGATTGGCTTTTAATAATGCATTAGTAAATGCTGAACGATGATTAATAAATGCTGTATAAGCATTGCTCATTGTTTGTTCAAGTTAGTAAATTAACTAACATTAACTACGGGCCCCATAAAGTTACTTTTTTTTTTCATTAAAGCAATCTGTTGTATAAAGTGATAGTAATTAAAGGATCAATTCACATGCAGAATGAAAATTCCCTGATAAGTTATCTTCAGTCGTAAAGAAATTCAGAAAAACATGCAGGAGGTTTCTCCTTATAGCGGACTCATATGGTGCTCAGTGGTTTGAACTTCCAAATTGCAGTTTCAATGCAGCTTTAAATAGCACAAATGGCACAGCTGAGGAAAAAGGTTCTTATCTGTGAAATGATTTTATTAAAATATGACTTGATGGGTATGCTGAAATGCAGAGATTGTACATATTCACATTGCTATGATCAGTTGCTTCTTTACTTATTTTCATTTTCTTTGTATTTTGCTATTGAGAGGAAGTTTCGTCTTAGCTTCCCTCTCAGCACTGTGGATGTTTGCTAACAGCATACCTCTGGAGAGGTATTTCAAACTTCTTTTTTAACCTCTAAATGAAAAACAAAAATAGAACTTTTGAGTTTATTTATTTGGATATGTCTTGAGGTGTGAAATAGGGTTTAGCTAGAAATGACAATGCTGACGTATTTTGGCCCATGAGACAACAAGAGACAGAGCAAAGGAAATTACAGGGGAAGTTGTTGTCTCCGCATCCATTCTTTCCCATTTTTCTCTGTCTATGGGTGTAAGGTTCTTGTGGACTAGTATTTTATTTTGAAGAAAACCATTATTATATGTTGTATAAGACTGAAGGGTTTAATTCTGTAAAATAATTTATTAAGTCTTTAATTAAAGACAAAGCTGACAGAAATGACACTGGCTGAATGGATATTCTACAATAACAACCTCTTGGATGTACTTTATCCCTTACTTAATACATGACTGTCTAGAATACTCATTTCTAATTGGTCAGATTTCACAACAGAAATCCACTTACATGTGATTATGACAGTAACAATTAAATATCATTCACTATATGATTGTTGCGTAATAACTGTATAATCCTTGATAACAACACACCACTAAAGAAACATAAATCTAAAAAAAATGTTTTTTTTTAACAATTTAGCTTACCCAATTCACCTATAGCGCATGTCTTTGGACTGTGGGGGAAACCGGAGCACCCGGAGGAAACCCACGCCAACAAGGGGAGAACATGCAAACTCCACACAGAAATGCCAACTGACCCAGCCGAGGCTCGAACCAGCGACCTTCTTGCTGTGAGGCGATTGTGCTACGCACTGCGCCACCGTGAGGCCCATTTTGCCATGATATGTTCTCAAATATTGCATTGTTTATTTTGCCATGTCACATCTCCATAAACTAAAGTTATAACAGAAACATTCGAAAAATTGGTTCACGGTGGCATGATTAGCATATAATATATGCAGCCAGAGCCGGAAAAACAGTTGATTATATGTTAGTCTTTGATTGGGAAATCAAATAAATAAAATAAAATAGAAATAAAAGTAACATGACCTAACTACTGTCTAATCTCTTGACACATCTTTTAACACGCCTTTCATCTACATAGGCATCCATTGTTGCTTGCCTGCACATGGTCTGCTCTGTTTATGCAGTTTTGTTTTGACCTTGTGGACTGACACCCCCAAGACATGGTTGACATCTTGTGAATACATTAATTATTGCAAAAGAAAATAATAATAATAAATGTGAATCCAAACGTGTGAAATCCACTTCTTTTAATTGAGAAGAGGAGGTAATGTTTCAAAACATTTGTATCAGCATTAATACCTGGATGTATTTATCTATATAGGTGATGTATGGACAGAACTATTGATAGGAATCTATGCCAGAGCTTTCTTCTCTTCCACAGTATCCACAAAATATTCCACAAAAAAAAAAAAATCCAAACGATAATTTACATTGAGGAGAGAATGATTCAGCATGAGATTTAGGACAGACAGTATAATATATGCTGCCTGAAATGGAAAGTTGCATAAAATATTAAACAAAACATGAGTGATAAGAGAACTTAGCATCTCAGCAGAACGATTTTGTTCGAAACAAAACCTTTATAGAGTTGCTGATGATGCGGATCAGCCTACAGTACAGACTATTTAAAATTGCTCAACTTATTTATTGTCTTTCTCAACAGTTTCAGTGACTGACAGTTTTGTCACCTCTGCAGTTCACTGATGACAACAGTAAGAGCTTGTCATTGTTGCAATTTGCAGCTCCTACTGCTGTCATTTATTTCTTGCCTTGACATACACAACAGCAGAAACAAAACCAATTGCCAACTCTTTTATTTCAGTTATTGTTTCCATTTCAGTGCTTTTTTTATGGTTGTCATCATCATCATCATCATCATCATCATTGAAGGCCTGTAATACAATGTGCTGCTTGTTTACGTGTAGATAGTGATGGGTCTTTCTTTGGAATTTTGCTTGAAATAATTTGGGCCATTATTTAACTCTGTGGATCAATAGTTTAGTATGTTTCTCTAAAACCTTTAATAAATGAAAGAGATGATTCCTGAGGCCTCTTCCAACCGTGGATGTGAAAATATTTGATAGTTAATCCTTTCTGTGTAAACAATAAAAAAGTCTTCATAATGTTAAATTAGACTTTAATGTTTTTATATAACAACATAAATCCAGCTAACACTTTCATTATGCTATCTTCACCATCATAGAAACTTTCATCAGGAGATCTGGGGCCGGTTGCACCAGCAGAGCGTAAGTTAAAACGTAGCCTAGTTGTGACTTAAAGGGACACTATGTTACAACTTACACACTACTAAATTTTTTTGTGCTGCATCACTGAACTTAGTTTAAACGTAACGCTACGTTCCAACTACATATTTACGGCAGCATCCCCCCATGTAAAACGGTAGAGGAGAGATGACAGTGAGATTAGTTTACATTGAAGAGCTCATGATATGATAATGAGGAATGATCTCCCTCTACTCACAGCCTTATTTCCCTCCCAAATCTCGCATTTGTTTCGGTTTGTGAAAGAAGAGTTTAATTTTCTTTCAAGGAGTGTTTTGTGTTAATTGTATCCACCAATTAAAACGAGAATTTCTTCATGACTGGGTTCTTCTCCCTGCTCCTTTATCTCTCATGTGTAAGATCAAGAAAAAAATCAAGAGAAAAAAATCAAGTAAAATTTTTTGATAACTTCATGTGTATTTCACGTGTATTCACGGTTCATGAACACTAATACCATCTGTTATAGTGACTGACTGCATTGTACTGTACTATAAAAATGTAATTTGTCATTTCATTTTCATAGGACAGTTATATATAGATGCATTAGTTGCAGAATTTTAAAGCAATTTAATGATTTAACTGCTTTTTATTGGATATTACGTCATTCAACGCAACTATACGCATGACTTTACGGAGAGCTTACAACCTACTAACTACGGTTAGCCTTACGAATATGTGGTGCAGCCGAAGTAAGAACAAATTTAGCTACAAACTAGCTAGTAGTTACTAAGCCCCTAGTGTGGACTTTACGTTCCAGTTTAAGAAAAACTTACAAACAGCTGGTGCAACCCTGAGCACAACATAATCTATTTATGTACAATATTTTTTCTTTTGATTTGTCTGTGTCTTTCCTTGCAGCTAAGCAGACTTTGTATTAAAATCAAAACAAAACTAAAATCCAGGACACTTCTCTATATATATTTTTTTTTAAGTCAGACCTTTATTTGTGACAGCTGAAACTATAACTCATTTGATTTCTCTCTTTTTTCCCTCCAAAGCAAATGTGAGTTTGATATGACACAAATAATAATGTTGAACCAAGACAATGGTATGCACAGATAAAGTAGGCCTATCCACAGTGGCCCCGAACTTCTCAGGCAGAGACAATTCACTTCAAATATCCTTTCAGTGTAATTCATTTACAAAATGATTCAGTCCAGCCTGCATTCAAAGTCACAGCTAGAATAAAGATCTGTTATACTTCAAAGAAAATCGAAGAATGAACTAAAATGATGCGATTTTGAAAAAAATCCAGCCAAAATGAAACCTGTTTTCAGCTAATTTTGGTAGTTTGTAACAGCTCACCAAAGCAAACTTTTGGTGGAGTTTGTTTTAGCTTCTAAACAACTTTGAGCTGCCATTGGTCTGTGGTGATTAAGCAACCAGTGGGTGTCTTCTGGAACTCCTACATTGATGTGCAATTTCTTCCCCGTTCCTTGATTCCATGGAGGTCAGAGGAGAATGACAAAACAACAACACTAGTCACATGAATACACTGGAGGGTGGTGTAGTAGAGCTGGTGCAGATGTACCACGCCACAAAGAAACAGATTGTGAAACTGTTCTTCTCTCAGATGCCATCGTTGTGTTTAGGGGTACATGCGAGCAGTGTTTTTACAACGTACGTATTGCAGATAGCGAAACACTGGGGTGTTGAAGTGTTCGAAAACAGTACCATCACTCAGCCTTTTCAAACTTATTTTGGCCTCAAACGAAAAACAAATAATAACTTTTTATGAAGTATACCCAGGGCCTTGAATGTGTGAAAAACTTGGCAATGACCTTTTAATCATACCTTGAACATTTTTTTTTTTTATTCTAACTTTTCCATCATTCGAAACAAGTAGCAAATATTAGTGCATTTTTTAAAATTTATTATTTGCAAAGTTAATGATCTGTACAATGATCTGACCTGCGTCTCAAAAAGCAAAATATTGTCTGGACCAGGGGTGTGCAAACTCGGTCCTGGAGGGCCGGTGTACTGCAGAGTTTACCTCCAACCATAATCAAACACACCTGCCTATAGTTTTCTAGTGATCTTGAAGACACTGCTTATCATGTTCAGGACACCAGCCCTCCAGGACCGAGTTTGCCCACCCCTGGTCTGGACAGTGAGTTTTATTTTTTGATGTGTTAACCACTATATGGTAAAGAAATGACATTTTATTAAATGTAATTAATTTAGGCTCCAGTCTGATTGTCCCATTCATTTCTTTTTGAATAGTTTTATTTATTGAATTATTAAATTGCTCTTCAAGTCTCTCAGTTTTGTTCTTGACTGGACACTACTTCAACTTTGTTGTAGTGCTAATTGATTTTCAAGATCGCGAGCTTTTGCATGGATTTTCCCCTATAGTGGATTAGCTATGTGATACGCCGCTCCTTCCTGAATCACTTTGTATGATTTTTACAAGGATGTGCATGAAAAAGGGTTGTGAGAAGTTAATTACTTTTTATAGAGGCCTAAAAAAATGTCTTCCGTGTGAAACTGATTTCGAAGACTAATGCTTTAAATGACTTATTTTTCAGTCTCACAGTAAGCCAAGCTGGAATTAACCATTCGGTTTTAGCCTGTGATAAATGAGCTGCGTTTTGTAATTCTCAACTTTTATTAAATAGATTAATCATTACTTCATTAAAGATGTATCCATTGGGTTGAGCAGCAGATTGAATAAGTAGCCTTCATGCCATCTCTCCCTCATATAAGTTCATCTCTTTCTGTCCAAGTCTGTGAAATATCGGGTTAATAAAAGTTCCAAGCGCTTCTATGTCTTTAAGAACAATCTGAAGAAAATAGAGTCAGTGGTCTGATCATATGCATCAGCAGGTCGTTAATTTAATTTCAGCCCGAGTTGGTCAGACTCCCTCAGGGGAAATAGTTGGCATGAGAAAATTACATCTAGGTTCAGCTGTGCTGCTCCCCAACAATTTATATATTTAACTTTATGATCTTAAAAAAATACTAGAGGACCTGTGAGCAATATTAAAGGAGTGTGTGTTACGATTCACAGGGTCCAAGCAATTTTACAGAAAGAAGGGATATAGGGCACTTTTTTAATGCATTTAATATATTTGTGTAAATATATTAGGGCTAACAATTTAACATGTTCAAGTAATTAATTACTAATGGGGAAAAAATAAAGAGTACACATTTAAAAAAAGGTTAACACACCCGTCCCACACTCAGACCTGTGAAGGTCATCTGCACTTTATACAGTTGGTGATACTGGGGCAAAAATCCTCTATGATTTATTGTGTCATATTTATCATATGATAGAGTTAAGCAAAATCACATAAGCAGCACTTTTTGACTCAAAAGGACATAAGTTCTGTAAATAATAAGTTAAGATTGTTGTATTTTAGACACATCTTCTATTCTTTTGCTAGTTTTTTTCAGCAAAAATATTGCCACAGAAAGACTGTTGCAAGTCATTGATCATCACACAGCAATGTATGAATGAATCCACGTTTTGAAGAAATCATGTGAATCAATAGTTTAATGAGCCATTCATATGAAGAGCTGTTTACTTCACTGCTTAATGAACCAGTTGTTTGATTGAGTTGAACTAATAAATTATTCTGTGACTTAATCTTTCAAAATTTTATTGCCACCTTCTGGCAGTTTCAGTTTCTTATTTGGATGATTCATTCATTCATTCATTTTCTTTTGGGCTAAGTCCCTTTATTAATCTGGGATCGCCACAGCGTTATGAACCGCCAACTTATCCAGCATACGTTTTATGCACGGAAGCCCTTCCAGCTGCAACCCATCACTGGGAAACTATTTGGATGATTATGTTATTAAAATAACTGTGTATTTACATTTAAAAACAATGATTGTTCCGGAAAATTCTGTGATCTATTACTCACTGTTCAATATTTTGAAGAATTTTGGTGACCAAGCTGTTTTGGAGCTGTAATAAAGGGTCTGTAAATATACCTAAATGTCAATATAGAAAAACGTAACGGTTACTAAAGTAACCCTCGTTCCCCGAGGGGGGGAACGGAAATGCTATGTGGAAACTTCCACTATGGGGATTTCGTCAGAAAGCCAA
>CAIGQV010019084.1:3250391-3278950 GCA_903798115.1 Danio jaintianensis
TTGGCTTTCTGACGAAATCCCCATAGTGGAAGTTTCCACATAGCATTGAAGTTCCCCTCCCGCTGGGGAACAAAACATTGTATAGTAATGAATGATCCAGATGATGCTGCAAGTGACAATACAGTGAATGAAATTCCATTCATATAGTACCCATTCTTACAGTGATTTCAAGTGCAGCAATAGTGTAGCTTTCTGAAGTTCATTTGTAACTACCATTTAATAATATACAAGAGATACAGCCTTGTAATATTTTTTAAATGATCAAAATCTCAATCTATTTCAACTCTATGTGAGTGCCTGAGTAAAGTGTAACCTGATTTGATCACATTCACATTATTATGCATACACTTTACTGGTCAGTGCTTTAGAAAACCATATGCTTCTTATAAATCAATGTAGCCTACACTTAAAGTACAACAGCACGGTATCTACAAAAAGTGCCATGCATGAGTTTGCTAAAATCATTGTTGTATTTAGTCCAGGTCATTCAAACAGGCAGTACATATGTCATGGCTGTCAACTTTGAATGGAAGAAGAGATATCAAAAGGTCCAGGTCTTGCAGACAGACAATCTTACACACCTAGCGTGAGGTCCCCGATGGACAGAGAGAAAGAGTTCAGGGATGGGCCGTGGCCGAATGAACGATGGGGGTCCAATCCCTCAAAAGCGCTGAATCAAATCATTGCTTCCAGCTGCAGAACGAGATATGTGGAGTGTGTGCGTGCGCGTGCATGTGTGCGTGTGTGTGAGGCAGAGAAAGAGGATGTGAGAAAAGAAGAGTGTGAATGTGTTTAACACAGAGTGCTCTTCTCGATAAAGTCTTGAGATGAAAAGAAGCTGGGCCCACTGAGGACTTCCATCTGTGTGCTTCTTATCATTTTAGCCTCCACAAGGAATAAAGGGGAGATAGAACTGAGGAGAAAAAAAGAAAGTAAAATGTGGAAAGGGCATGAGGCATTTGGAAGGGGTTAAATTTTTCTCCAAAAAAAGCACTGCATTCTTAATGAATGTCCAAAGGGGGCAATTCATTAATAATTAATATGGAAATAAAAAAAGACACAAACACATCCATAATTAGCACTCATCTTAATATGCATGGCTGCTTTCCACAGAAAAAAAAGAGTTTTGCGTCAATCTAAAATCACTCTAATTACCATAACAGCAGATTTCCAATTAAAAATAACGATAATTGAATTTAATACTCAGTGCATCAATTTTTTGTGATTTAGTATTTTCATTTAGTGTTTTGTAAAAATGAATTTGTTATCGGTTAGTGAACTTTTTTCATTTATTTTTCCCTAAAATGACTAAATGTTTGCTTTGTTCAGTTTAATCGCCTATATAATCTGAGTGTTATACATATTGGATTAACAAACACAATCTAATGTCAATTCAAAACAATTTTACACTTTCATACAGTCGGCTAATGCCCTTGTGATGGTTATGTATATTTCTAAAAAAAAAAAAAAAATCATACATTTGTGATATTTTAGGATAAAGTGTCAATTTTTTAGGAACCAATATATTTTAGTAGTTATTAATTATATCATTATTGTGAATGTTCATTATCACAATGTATTGAATTATTGAATATCTGCATATGTCTATTTATACAGTAGTTCATTCTTGCTGTGGGTAAATTATTTCAGAACTTGAGTTGCTGAACATGTCATGGATTGATGATGTCAAACTCCAGATGAATCTTGTATACTTATTGATTACATTGTGACAACTGAGATCTTTTTTGTTCAGTCTGACAAGCTACAATCATAAAAGATTATTAAAAATCGCACAGTGTGAGCTGGGCTTTAGTGTACTCTCAGGACTTGGTTGCGGCAGGAAGGGCATCCACTGGTAAAATGTTGCCAGAGTAATTAGCAGTTTATTCTGCTGAGGTGACCCTTGATAAAGAAACGAATGAGCTGAAAGTACAAATTCATGCAAAACTGCCACCGGATAAAATTTACATTTTTGCATGACATCATGTTGGACTATCACAGCATAGACATATTTGATGGGTATATTCCTAGGAGCTATTCATACTTAACTCATTTTTGAATTACACTGCACTGATTATCCATTGTTTTGCTAGTGTTTGACCATTGTACCTGCATCCTTTCCAGCTTCTTACTCATGAAATGCCAATTTAAAAACATGATATACACAAGCTTAAAATAATGCAATTTTTGATAAATGTGTCTTTTTTTATTGCCCTAAATTAGTTTGATGTGTGTCCCTACTTTGGCTCAACTCATTTATGAATTTTACTGCATTGCTTTTCAATGTTTTTTTTTTATGTAAATAGGCATTAGACGAGCATATTTGATCATTTCTGAACACTGATGTTAAAATAAGTTTTTAACATCTGTCTCTAGCTTTTCCATTCTACTGCCATGTTTCATATTCATGCATTCCATTTAAAGGTGCCATAGAATGAACATCTGAATATGTCAGGCTTAGTTGAATAAAAAGGGTTCAGTGTATGGAAATGACATACCATGAGCCTCAAACACCATTGTTTCCTCATTCTCATGTAAATCCTGTGAGTTTCAAATCCTGGTGAAAAACAGGCCAATTAGAGCAAAACATAGAGTGTTACATTGCACACGGGATTATTAAACCTTTCACAGATAAGATTTACGCAACTAAGATTATTCAATAAACTCTGCTCTTTCTTTATCATCATTACTTCGTCTCCTGCTTCTGCTCCTCTCTGGCTTTCTTTTTAATATATATATATATATTATTATTTTTTTATTTTATTTTTTTTTGCTACCCACTGCGCCACCGCGCCGCCCCCAAAATAATAATCTAAAATATCTAGTTATTAACAACTACAGATTCTCTATAATATTTGTAGCTTTTTAGGTCACCATAAAACAAAAGTTTGTAGTGTTGAATGTTCCATTGTCCTGCACAGAATGTTCTAGTCCAATCAAATGCATTATCATTGGTGTCATCAGACCATCTTCATCTCTGTATTTCCAGCAGCTCCCCTTTATAGGCCTGGTCTTCTGCGCTCAGTCTCAGAGGGAAAGAACTGAAGAGGAGGAGGGTTTTCTGTGTGCGTGTGCAGCACAATGTGAAAACTGAAGTGCTGACTGCTTATACCCGAGCGCCAACTCAGGGAAGACGATGCGCACTGCTGTTCAGCACAACATCAAAGTTTGTTTATCACCTCCCTCGCCCTTGATATGGAATCACACAAATGTACCATAGTGTTCTCTTCCTTGCTGTGAGCTCAATGGTGCATTTCTTCTTTTATCGCGAATCAGTTTTACAAACTATACGCACCACTGCAGCTGAAAGTCACAAGATTAACGCCTGCGACTCAGATTCTTAGATCATTCTCATGTTTCGCTAAATCTAAAGGTTATTTGTGGTTCATTTTTCTCCCTCGGGCCTTTTGAGTTATATTTTCATAGCTTCTACTTTACGGAGAATGTGATTAGTTTGCCATCAGCTGCGCCAAACACAAATGCAAAAAAAAAAAGTGATTATTTTCAAGTGGTTTCGTGGTACATCTCTGGTCTGCAAGAGAATATTATGTGTTATTGATCTAATAAATTATTGCAGTAAGATTTATCATACTTTAATATTAAAACACTAATGATCTCCCTGATACATCCAAATAATTTTAAAACAACCACACATGGCGACACGGTGGCTCAGTGGTTAGCACTGTCGCCTCATAGCAAGAAGGTCACTGGTTCGAGTCCTGACAGGCTCAGTTGGCATTTCTGTGTGGAGTTTGCATGCTCTCTCCGTGTTCGCGTGGGTTTCCTCCGGATGCTCTGGTTTTCCCCACAGTCCAAAGACATGCGGTATGATGAATTGAATAAACTAAGTTGGCCGTAGTGTATGTGTGTGAATGAGTGTGTATAGATGTTTCCCAGTGCTGGGTTGCAGCTGGAAGGGAATCCGCTGTGTAATACATATGCTGGATAAGTTGGCGGTTCATTCCCTGATGAATAAAGGGACTAAGCCGAAGGAAAATGAATGAATGAACAACCACACATGATTACTGTAGTCGTTCATTTTTATAGTTGTTAGTTTTTTAAATAAGGCTCATGCTTCTTTTCATTGAAAGACATTTTTACTTTATTGTTCAAGTAACATATACTGTAGGCCTATTTTAGGAATTATTTACTTTACTAAATGCCAATAATATTGTATAATAACTCTTTCTTTCTTTCTCTCATTTTTTCCCCTTTTCCCTTTTTTTCTTTCCCTTCCTCCCTCCATGTTTCACTTACTCATTCACTTACTTAATTCATTCATTTTTCTTCGGCTTAGTCCCTTATTTATCAGGGGTCGCCACAGCGGAATGAACTGCCAACTATTCCAGCATATGTTTTACACAGCGGATGCCCTTCCAGCTGCAACCCAGTACTGGGAAACACCCATACACTCTCTCATACACCATGCAAACATGCAAACTCCACACAGAAATGCCATCTGGCCCAGCCGGGACTCGAACCAGCGACCTTCTTGCTGTGAGGCGACACTGCTAACCACTGAGCCACCGTGCCGCCCTCACTTTACTTTACTTTACTTTACAGTTAATTTGGTTGACACTTTTATCCAATGTGATTTATCAGTTTTTGCTTCTCCTTGGAATCAAACCCCCAACACTGGCATTGCTAGCATCATGCTCTCTAAAAAGTATAATTATTATAATAATATAATATATAATTATATTATATTAATTATTTTGTAAGTATAAATAGAAATCCATTTGGTATATTTTGCTATAGTTTTACCTGTCTACACACTTGAATTTTTTTTAATTATCACTTGCATTTTTGGAGTATGAATAAAATGTACAAATAAACATTCATCTGTCATCACTTTTTCTTCGGTGCATGAAAATATTTTATAATCTTACTCAAGAGAAAACTTAAAAGTGTATTTAATACTTTTACTGGAGAGTAATATTTTATTATGGTATATCTCTGTATGCATTTAGTCAAGTGTTACTCGTCTTATGGCTCACTATTTTCCACCCTCCAGAAAAACCACTTGTTCCAGCCCATCTTCAATACTTTAGCTTTAAAAATACTTTTTAAAAATGCATTTCTTTGAATTTAGATGCATCTCGTATTATACAAAGTATCCACCTAAAAATAAATTCCTTGTTATGATATGAGCTTCTCTTGTCTTTCTTTCCAGCACATAACATAAGAGCCTTGTTACATGAGGAAATTATGGGCTAAATGGACTCTTAAAAGGGTTTTCTAAGTGCTAAGACGGACTGAGGTCTTGTACTGTCACCTTCAGTGTTTAGCGCTCTCTGATGAGCTCTATTTTGGGTTCGAGCCACACCACTTTACTCAGAAATTACCATTCAGTAAGTGAACCCGTTAACAATTTTAGTGCAAAGCTATTTCCTGTCCTTAAAAATGAATAGATCACATGTTGTTTTGTTCAGTTTTTGTATGAGAAAGCATTAAAAAGGTTGGTTATAGCACCAGAAATTGTATTTAAAAAAAGAGTAGAAATGGTTCTCAGCTTTTCCCCCAGTATTTCTCATTAAGATTATTCTAAATCATTTCCTTTAAACAACTATATTATGAACTGTTATCCCAATACAAGAGGTAACACAAACTGATAATCTCCCCTAAATGCAAAAGACAGAATATCTTTTTCAGAGGAAAAGAAAAAAAAGTCCATCGATTTTATTCATTTTTGATTTTCTGCATCATATAATATGCTTGGTATGAAAAATTGCTTAAAAGATTATGAAAAAGATTCCAGGCCTATCACAATCCACAATGTTTTAGTGTAAATGCTGCAGCGACTTCGATAGAAGTAATAAATGAATGTTAGGTGTTTGGTAATGCACTCTATTCATCTTTCTGAATGTTGCTAATGGCACGAAACACACTGCATGAACTCTACAAATTCAAAAGGAAACTTCATTTAATATAAATCAATCAAGAGCTGTTCAGTGACTGTAGCATAAGAGCAGAAAGAAGTGGTTGATGGAGGGTCATAGAGAGAGAGAGATGGTTAAAAAGAGCATGGTTAAAAACCCCTCAGCAAAAGTGTTTGCGTGTCTCTGTGTGTGGGTGTTTAGTTTCTGATTTGCACACAATGGCTCATCAGTTCCTGGGTTAGAGCTTCGGTTGTAAGCTATTAATCACATTATGCATGCCTAATGACGTGGAAATAACTCAAATTAAAGAAATGACCATTGTGAAGCTACTGGCAAAATAACACATCATTTATTGTATTCATTCATGCAGTTTCCTCCCACAATCTGATGGTGAGTCACAGGGGAGGCAAAGGAAATTGGTCATCTTTCATGAAACCAGAAGTGTCTTGAGACTTGCCTTTCGAAATATAAATGTACTTTAAACCTTTACCTTCACCTGCCAGATGGTGAAAAGGCTCTGCTTAAACTTTGTCACATGTGTGCATAGAAAAAAATAGTGAATAGTTAGATGGTGGCATGTTAAAATACCAACCTAGGCACATTCTGATTACGTACCCCTATATACATTTCTGGAGAGAGCAAAATATGCTGCTGTGTATGCTTTTTCAGATCTCAAATTTCTTTCGCGAGTGCCATTCGTGCCTGCTGTTCTTGCGTAAATCCACCAGAGGCCGCTGTCGACTGACTGACTGACCAACCGACCGATCCCCCACACTCCCCCTTCACTAAACCCGACCAATAGTGTTTTAAAAAGCACCGATTGACCCGCCCACCCTCTTCCCTAAACCCAACCGCAGTGTTTTCAAAAGCAATCTAGAAAAAGAAAAGCCCTCGCGGCAGCCTGATTTTTATCACATTTTCAGATTTTACCACATTCTCACCCTGTTATTTACTTGTTTATTTTATTTTTTGGCTTTTGTCCTACCTGCTTTCTGGAACTGTTCTTCACTGGACTCGAACCCTATTGTCACGATTATCTCCCCTCTGCGTCTCAAGTCCACCGACGTATATGTCGAGCTACCGGACAAACTAGTAACAGTGGAAAAGCCGTCCACACAGAGGTAAACGGTCAGCTGGTAAGCGAGAAAAACAGCAACAGCGTCATACCGCTAGCATTCATTTAAAGACTGGCTACATAATTTGCAATCTCCAGAAACGTATATAAGGCTAGGTTTTCAGAATGAGCCTATGTTGCAACATGCAAGACGTGGTACATAAAAATGAATAGTATTTTTTTAAGCTTTGTGTTCACCAGTGTATTTTGCAAAATAAAAATTCTAGGTACAGATTTGAAAATAAATAATACATTTCTTAATTGTCTCCATGGGCAAATTGAATTTCAACAGTAACTGATAAAACTGTGAGCTGTGAGTTTGTGAGTTCTGGGGTTGTAAATCAATTGTATATGCATATGTGTAACCCATCTGTTCTCATTAATTCAGCTTATTGTACATTTTAATCATGTTTAATACTGTGATTCTTGAAAAAAATATTGATTCCACTAATTCTGTACAGAAAATTCCACCAATCAGAGAGATATATAGTGAACTTCATCTACTTCAGTGAAGAACTCCAACTTAGGTGCTGGTCTCTTTATCTTCTCAATATACTGAAATATTTTAGCATAACTTTAAATTAATAGTTTTGTATTTCTTTGTCATTTTTATTTATATGTGTCATTCTTAATGCTTCGAGAGATAGAAGAGGTAGTTCACTATGTTCCAAATAAAAATTCTGTTATTAATTACTCACTCTCATGTCATTCCAAACCCCAGGAACCTTTGTTTTTCTTCGGAATACAAATTAAGATTTTTTAAAATTGAAATGTGAGAGCTCCCTTACCATCCATAGACAACGTTCCAGACTCATTCAAAGTCCAGAAAAATGCCAAAATAAACATCCTCGAAACAGACCATATGCCTCCAGTGGTTCACTCTGTATATTATTAAGCTACGAGAATACATTTGTGCGCACATAAAACAAAAACAACGACTTTATTCAAAAGTTTCTTCTCCTCAGTGTCAGTATCGGGTGCATGTTCACAAAAGCACTGAGCTAGTATATGCGTGTCATGCTCCTTTGCTTTGTTTCAGACAGAGGAAGTCGCATGTGGACATATAAACAAGATAAACAAAAGGAAGATAAACAAAGGTCTTAGGGGGTTGGAATGACATAAGGGTAAGTAATTAATAACATCATTTCTATTTTTTGGGTGAACTAACCCTGAAGGGCCTCAAAGCGTTCAGTTTTGATTGATATTAATAATTTTATCTGAAACGTGAAGAAGGTGGTACAATCGAGTAGCTTGTCCTCTTTTACCAATATGATTACATTTATTTGACAGCTCTGCTTATCAGAATTGTTGAGCTAAAGTGCGTTTGTGACACTCACAGTCTATATGTTATAGCAATTTTGAGTCTGTCTAACCATTTTTCTGCTTCTGTTTCATTCCAATGTGTCAGTTATGTTCTGTGCCAACTCACACAAATGATCTCTGGACCAGAGCAGGCCATGTATATTCATGCTATGCTGTGAAACCAGACTCATACCATTGAAAATCTTATTTACAATGTCTGTATCATTTATCCTGTTATACTGTAATGCCATTCACTACATAGAAAAATCTAACTGTGTGTAACATTTATTTTTGAATCTCCTAAATTTTAATCTTCAGGTCAACACTGTGTGGGCTACAGTATTTTCTTATATTTTCAAGTGTTTAGGTGAACTCTTGGCGTGAACGCTCCAATACTCATGAATATATAACCTTTTTCAACTGCAGCAATATCGTATCATATGATGCGAGATGATTCAGACCCCAGAGTGCACTTGATTGGTTTGAATTTTTTTAGAACCTGAAGTATGAGTTGATGTCAAAGATCAATGATCAATGATCCGTTTTGGTATAAGACAGAAACTGCAAGTTTTTGATGTTTACATCTTCTAAATGTGAATTTTGTCAGTTATGGAGCACGTTAGCTTAAACATAACCCTAAAACTATGCTAACACCCAAAAAAACTACATTTTTATTTCAGTGGGATTTTTATGTCTTGTACCTTTGTTTTTATGTTCATATTGTCATATAATTCTTTGCTTCAAATCAATAGAACCCATTTTTTATACTTTGTAATTTTGTCTAGTGTACTCCAAAATGAAAATGATGTCACCCAAGTCTTCTAAAGAGGCATAGTCACACACACTCTTTAAAATAAATCTACTTTATTAGCATTAATGGTTCCAATGAAGAACATATCTTAATTGTGTTCTGAAGATTCAAAGAACTTTCTTTTACAGTACTGTATGTGAACTAATGTAACTTGAGGATGCTGGACAACTGTATTGAGGATCCACGTGCAGTTTATTTACAAGATTTGTCAGGTAGGCAATGGTTAAAACAGGGACAAACAAATGTATACAGGAAATCCAGAATCGTAGTCGAGGTCACAGGCAAAGCGTTCGATACAGGGGGCAAACAGGATATACAAGAAACAAGGCAAGGGTCAAAAAGGCCCAGTAAGACAAAATAAGGAAAACGCTTCGTGGTGTTACAGATTAACAAGATTCAGCAAAGTCTGTGTGTGTGTGCTCTGGAGGCTCTGGTTCAGGAGGAACTGGTGATTCAGATAACCCCAGTGGGTTAGGTTTAGGTTCAGGAGACACTGGTGGTGACTGGGTGGCGGCTCTGGCCATTCGAGGGACTCTGGTGGCGGCTCTGGCCATTCCGGGGACTCGGGTGGCGGCTCTGGCCATTCAGGGGACTCGGGTGGCAGCTCTGGCCATTCAGGGGACTCGGGTGGCGGCTCTGGCCATTCAGGGGACTCGGGTGGCGGCTCTGGCCATTCGGAGGACTCAGATGGTGGCTCTGGCCATTCGGAGGACTCAGATGGCGGCTCTGACTATTCGAAGGGACTTGGGTGGGGGTTCTGGCCATTCGAGGGACTCAGGTGGTGGCTCTGGCCATTTGAGGGATTCGGGTGGCGGCTCTGGCCATTCAGGGGACTCGGGTGGCAGCTCTGGCCATTCAGGGGACTCGGGTGGTGGCTCTGGCCATTTGAGGGATTCGGGAGGATCTGGCGTCCACCATTCGGGGGATTCGGTAGGATCTGGCACCCGCCATTCAGGGAATTCGGGAGGATCTGGCGCCCTCTCCGGGGACTCAGGAAGGGTATCTGGCAGCTCTGGAGGATCTAGCAGCTCTAGCAGTGACAGAGGATCTGGCAACTCTGGCAGTGATGGAGGATCTGGCAGCTTTGGCAGTGACAGCTCCACTGGTGGCAACCATGGCAGAACCTGGCATGACGAGACTCAGGAGAGAAAACCATCTTCTGAGCCAGCGGCGGACTGGCAGTGACCATAGACTGAGCTGGCAAACTGGCTGCGGCCATCTTGTGTGCTGGTGACCTAGGAGCCGGGTCTTGCTGTCTACAGATTAACAAGATTCAGCAAAATCTGTGTGTGTGTGTGTGTGTGTGTGTGCTGTTTATATAGTCTGTGTAATCAGTCCTTGAGCAGCTCCCAGCTGTGTGTGTAATCAAAGGAGAACTGGAACAGGTGTGTGTGTGGTGCATGACAGGATTTGTAGTCCATATGGTGACAGAATTGTAGTCCGAGTGAAAGTGAATGTTCTCCAGCGATCTATAAGGTTTAGATCACTGGTGATCGTGACATGCTTATAGTACTAAGAAGGTAAATAAATGGCTTAAGTTTATGTTCCCCAACAGGCACCATGATGACAAAACTATATAAAAAAACGTGCCAAAAAAAACACATAAAAAATGCAGAACGATGTCTATTAAATTCATTGATTACAAAACGACACCAAATTGACATTTAACATTGGCATCAAAAAACACATCAGAAATTGATCACTGGACTGACCTGTAACCGATTTGCAACATGTTTTTTTGACGCCAATGTTAGATGTCAGTTTGATGTTGTTTTGACATCAAGGTAGTTGTCAAAACATTGACATTGTAGAGATATAAAATCCAGTGTAAATTTGTAATTGAATCTTTCAGATTAATAAAACTTTTCTTATACTTTTTCTTTGTTTTTTTGGTGGTCAAAAGGATATCAATGTGTGGATCTCAAATGGACATCAAGGTTTTGACATTAAATCGATTTGCCTTGTTGGCGTGTTTTGTGATCTCATGATTGATGTCAATTTAATGTTGTTTTGGGTCAAGGGTATGTTTTTATGCAATTACCATTTTTGGTAAATATGTAGTATGTACATTATTAGTGAAACAGAGGGAGTCAAGTCAAGTCAAGTTTATTTATATAGCGCTTTTCACAATGTAGATTGTGTCAAAGCAGCTTAACATAGTTCTAGTAAAGTCCAGATTTCAGAGTTGAAGTTCAGTTTAGTTTAGTTCAGTGTGGTCTAATTTTCACTGCTGAAAGTTCAAACACCGCAGAGCAAATCCACCGAAGCACAGCTCCACAAGTCCCGATCCGAGCAAGCCAGTGGCGACAGTGGCGAGGAAAAAAAACTTCACCAATTGACGAAGTGAAGGGGGAAAAAAACCTAGAGAGAAACTAGGCTCTGTTAGGCATGACCATTTTTCATCTGGCCAAACTTCCTGTTCAGAGCTGCAGTCTAGGTGCTGGAGGCTGAAGAAGCTGGACGTCCATCGTGGAGAAGCTGCAAGTGTGATTAGGGCACCGGCAGGCGGTCAGGTTGGCCCGCAGGATCAATGTGGGGACTCGTTTATCACAGTGGTTATTCAGGAATCAGTCTCATGCACTCCATGACGACCACAGCATCAGCTCGGGATACGACCTGGTCCAGGATTATGGATACCTTGGGATCATCTCTTCACAGGTCTTGTATCGCATCAATGGCACTGCATAGTCTCTAGGGACCTCGGAATGAGTATCCCCAGGTGGAAATAGAGAATAAAGAAAATAATTAGCGTAGCTGCTGTTCATAGTGTATTTAAATGAGATGCAAAAATGGAGTGTTATAGATGAAAATAGCAGTTAAATAAACAAACATAGAAACAAACATGTAAAGCATATGAGAGTTTCTAACACAATGTCTGGTGTATTGAGGAGTGTGTCCTACAGGTGATGTCGAGCCAGCTCACCTGCGTGGAGCAGATTCATGCATCATACCGTTATGCAATGCATTGAATGTATGCTTTACTAAAAAGATAGGTCTTTAATCTAGTTTTGAACTGAGAGAGTGTGTCTGAGCCTCGGACATTATCAAGAAGGCTATTCCAGAGTTTAGGAGCCATAAATGAGAAGGTTCGACCACTTTTACTCGACTTTGGGAGTAAATACATTCACCAGCCACTTTTTTTAGGTACACCTATCCAACTGCTCGTTAACACAAATTTCTAATCAGCCAGTCACATGGCAGCAACTCAATGCATTTAGGCATGTGGACATGGTCAGACGACCTGCTGCAGTTCAAACCGAGCATCAGAATGGGGAAGAAAGGTGATTTAAGTGACTTTGAATGTGGCATGGTTGTTGGTGCCAGACGGGCTGGTCTAAGTATTTCAGAAACTGCTGATCTACTGGGATTTTTATGCCCAACCAGCTCTAGGGTTTACAGTGAATGGTCCGAAAAAAAAAAGAGAAAATATCCAGTGAGGGGCAGTTCTGTGGGCGCAAATGCCTTGTTGATGCCAGAGGTCAGAGGAGAATGGCCAGACTGGTTCCAGCTGATAGAAAGGCAACAGTAACTCAAATAACCACTAACTACAACTGAGGTATACAGAAGAGGATCTCTGAACGCACAACACGTCCAACCTTGAGGCGGATGGGCTACAGCAGCAGAAGACCACACCGGGTGCCACTCCTGTGAGCTAAGAACAGGAAACTGAGGCAACAATTTGCACAAGCTCACTAAAATTGGACAATAGAAGATTGGAAAAATGTTGCCTGGTCTGATGAGTCTCAATTTCTGCTGCAACATTCGGATGGTAGGGTCAGAATTTGGCATCAACAACATGAAAGCATGGATCCATCGTGCCTCTATCAACGGTTCAGGCTGGTGGTGGTGGTGTAATGGTGTAGGTAATATTTTCTTGGCACACTTTGGGCCCATTAGTATCAATTGAGCATCGTGTCAATGCCACAGCTTACCTGAGTATTGTTGCTGACCATGTCCATCCCTTTATGACACCAGTGTACCCATATTCTGATGGCTACTTCCAGCAGGATAACGCGCCATGTCATAAAGCGCGAATCATCTGGTTATCACAGACTGGTTTCTTGAACATGACAATAAATTCACTGTACTAAAATGGTCTCCACAGTCATCAGATGGTGGAACGGGAGATTCACATCATGGATGTGCAGCTGACAAATCTGTAGCAACTGCATAATGCTATCATGTCAATATGGACCAAAATCGCTGAGGAATATTTCCAGTACCTTGTTGAATCTATGCCACAAAGGATTAAGGCAGTTTTGAAGGCAAAAGGGGGTCCAACCCGGTACTGGTAAGGTGTACCTAAAAAAGTGGCCAGTGAGTGTACTTGGCTTAAGGTTAGGTTTAGGGGTATACTAAGGTTAGGTTCAGGGGTTGACTATAATAAGTGTATAGTATGTAAAACATGAAAAAATAAAATGCTATGTTTAAACGTGAATGTGGCAACAAAGTTTTTTTAGATTTCAGGATTTCGCTACTCATGTAGGCAGGACATGATCTTGCATGCCTGAAATATCTGTCTGGAGGCACTGCCTAAATGGCCGCCAAGTGAACAGATTTTCCTTGAAAGAGACTTTGGTTTAACCCAAAGTTGTGCATTTTTCTGAAATAGAAGCCAGAATGTATACAACTATCAAAGATGTCTCTCGAGTACAAGTGCTTTCAGTGTGATTCTACAACATTAAAAGAGAGCTTTTACATCTAACTGACATGAGAGCTTCTGTTTAACTGGCAGTGATGTCCAGGGAAGTGTACCAGTGATTTCAGAGGCGGTGGATTGATTGGTTTCATCGCTTGGCATTGGAGCTAAGTCAATGTCAGCCACCTTTGCCATATCGGCTTAATTAAATCAATAAATCACCCCTCAGGGTCCCAAATTCAAGACACACAATTCAGCACAAGTGCAACACTAACTTTGAGAATTTCCCAGGGAGATTTAGTGAAAGAGGTGGGCGTCATTTCAGTCTCAGCCATTCACAGCCCACTGAAATGATTCTTGTGGCTGAAAACTGTAAACAAGATTTATGTATTTTAATTAAGCACTTCTAGAATTACCTTTATTTATGAGTGCAGAGGCCCAGCTGAGGGAATCGTCTGGTGTCTGGGGACTCTAGAATTTTCTTTCTGTCGTTTCTTGTTCCTACAAAACAAGGACACGGTCGTGCATGTGCATGTTACGCGTGGCAACACATTACATTCAAATCCAAATGCCATTGATTTGTGAGGCTGATTTCTGGCGCAGTCGAATCTATGGATCGGGTAATTGAAAAGGCGTTTTAAATTTGCAAGCAAGGATGGAAGTTAAAGCTGAAAAAAGATGCTCAGGCAGAGAGAAAAGAAAATAGATAGTGGAAATCTTAAAATATTCAGCACGTGCCACAGCTGTCAGTGTATGTATTATTGTATATCTGTAATGAGGTGAAATAGAGGCTAAAACTTCACATTTAATTAAGACCTGTCAGAGTTACTTTTCCCTAGTTAGCTACTATAGCTAGTCTCTACTGTGGCATTAATGGAATGTGCCATTTTAGATAACTATATCTTTGTGACCTAAGTTCTACTGAGATTTGGTTATAGGTGTGTTGGGGAAAACATTGTCATTGTCCTTTGCAATAAAATATTCATAAAATTGCTGTCCCGTCACTTTTACTGCTGTATTCTGACTGTCTATGGCTTCAGTGGGAATATATCAGTACGTCACATAAAGGAAAAGGCGTTCAGTCTCTCTCTATCAGGAGAACTGAATTAGCCTTACCTTCTGTTTGGTTGACTGACCTGCCTTTGTTGCTGTGACCAGAGGGACCCCTGCTGGAGAGAAGTAAAATTATTCTTTAAATCAACACATCTAGGATCTGTGTAATTATTTTTATCCAGTGGCTTTCCAGTACACACGCACACACACACACACACACACACACACACACACACACACACACACACTGTGATGTATAGACAACCTACACACGTGTTTTGAAAGCTCATAAAACCACACAGTTTAAAGGGATAGTTCACCCAAAAATGAAGTAAATTTTCAATTACTTGAACAAAATGAGGTTTTTGTTTTCTTCTCCTGAGCACAAAAGAAGATGTTTTGGAGAACGCTGAAAACTGATAACCATTGACTTCCATGATAGAAAAAACAAATACTATGAAAGTCAATGTTTACAGGTTTTCAACTTTATTCAAAATATCTTCTTTTGTGTTCAACAGAAGAAAGAAACCCAAACAGGTTTAAAAAAAAAAAAAAAAAGGGAAGGTGAGTAAATGATGACAGTTTTGCGTGATCTTTATTGTTACTTGACTGTTTCTTTCGCTGCATTCATAATTATTTACAGATTTTAGATCTGCATCTCAGCTTTCCTTAAAAAAAGTGACAGGAAACAAAAAGCACAAATCTCTTTAACTGCAAATATCAGGACATGTAGTTGAGAGTATGATGCTGAAAAGCTAGCAGACCTATATCACCAAGATGAAGTTTTGGCTGCTAGTACTCAGCTGGGTTAGGGTGTTAGTTTTTGCCACATTGTGGTAGGCAGCAAGAAAGAAGAAGTCTGATTATCAAGATTAGTGTGAACGCAAAAAATCCTGAAGTCTGCATGTGGTTTGACCCACTTTGCAGCTTATTCTGAACATGTGCTGGAATATAAATCAAAGGCACAGTAATATCCACTGATTTCAGCAGACACTTGACATTTTGTGTGATAGAATTAGAAAGTCAGCAAGTGAGCTATAGGCACTTCTTGAGACTTTTACAATCATGTTTTTAAAAATATATATTCATTTATATTATTTTTTTAAAGCTTGCTGTTGTCCATTAGCTGACTGCTTCATTTAGTTGAAAATTTAAGACACTATTCCCTGAAAAACTCATTTGGAACCAGATTTATTTAGGAAAGGCTTACACAAATTAATTGAAATCAAAATAAGTTAGAATGTATGCCTCATTTGTTAGCCAACCTGCATCAGGGCCACGTACCCCGGATGCAACTCTGTACCTGGCTTTCAGCCACTGTAATACCGAGTTTAGCCAAACGAGGGCAACGCAAACACAATTTTGTGCTCATGTCACTTCCTTTTATTTCCTATATGGCCCATTTTACGTGACTAAAGGTCACCGAACCATTAACTTCAGCTTTCATGTGTTAGATTGCTTAAAGTCAGTTAAGTATTTCATGAATATGAGGTTCCAACCAAACATTATTTATCTTAAACATACTTAAACCTAGGGGAGGCGCAGTGGGTAGCGCTGTCGCCTCACAGCAAGAAGGCCGCTGGTTTGAGTCCCGGCTGGGTCAGTTGGCATTACTGTCTGGAGTTTGCATGTTCTCCCTGTGTTCGCGTTGTTTCCCCCACAAGTCCAAAGACATGCGCTATAGGTGAATTAGGTAAGCTAAATTGTCAGTAGTGTATGGGAGTGTATGGGTGTTTCCCAGTGATGGGTTGCAGCTGGAAGGGCATCCGCTGCGTAGAATATGTGCTGGATAAGTTGGCGGTTCATTCCGCTGTGGCGGAATGAAGGATTAATAAAGATTAAGGGACTAAGCCAAATAGAAAATGAATGAATGAATACTTAATACAGTATCACAGTATATAAAGGAATTTTTAAAATGTAATTTTTCAAGACTAGAAAATGTATGTAAATTAATAAACTAGCCCAAAGAATGGACAAAACTAAATTGCCACATACTATAAGGTAATTTATTTCCCTTTTTTACTCACATTTCTAAAATTTATTTACTAAAACCTGCTTTCATATAATATAAAATCTTACATGTGTAAATGTTATTTTTCCATCAAAAATATGGGGATGGCCATGGGGATAAAGTGACAAAAACATGTATGGGAAAATGTCAACAAGTCAAAAAATGTAAACAATTAAAAATAAAAAAATAAATGTGCTTTATTGTTATTACTCTCAATTAAAAATTTTAAATGCTACATATGCATTTAATTGGGACTTGAAGGTAAATACACAAAAATGTATGGGAAAAAGTGAAATTGCCACCTAAATTATATGAAATATTAGTCATGAGAGTCAAACTATCACTTCTAAATTTACATTAATATCTAATAAAATATATATTATGTCAATATAATATAATATAACATAATCATTTGTTTCTAATTATCCACAGCACTATTTAAAAAGGTATATGCGCCCTGCAAACAGCATCACGTCTTCACTGCTCGGTCTGCAAATAAAGCTTGAATGCCTCTAACAGGATGTGCACATTTTAATGGAATCTGATGCTTCTCTTGTTCGACTAATGAACTGATTTGTCAAGGGCTAATAAGACCAATGCGTTTTGCTTTCTGGGCCCTAAAAGTAGCTTTCAGTCAGCTTGTTTGTTTATTTATCTTTTCTCATCCCTGACTGAATAGGTCAGTGCTTGGATCTCAGAAATGAAGCAGGCCTAGAGGCTTCTGAGCCAATCTAGGTTTTTTTCTGTCATTGTTATGGTCTCTCATAAAGGAGCTCTTGGATGCGGCTTGCCTGAGGGCGTTCAGAGAGCAAGCTAATGAAAAACTTGAGTGAAGCGGACTAAACATCACAGACTCTGTGTAGAGAACATACACCACAGGCTTACAAGAACAGCTTGTTTCTGAACCGGCAGGGAAGCCGAACCTCTTTGATGCATATAATATCAAAAAATAAAAAATAAACGATTCTTGCTCACAGACGTCCTTGGCTTAATATAGGTCTGTGATGATCCTGGTTTCTTTTATGAAAGAATATTATGTTGAAAAGTAATTAAAACATGTAGACCATTTTCATCTTTTTGTACAAAAGTCAGGTGTCGCATATGCAGAGTTCAGATGCAAAAGTGTCTAAGTGCCACTTGAAATTTGAGATTGGCATTTTTCTCAGGCTCCTGAGTTTAGATTCAGGAATTTCACTCATGGCAAAGAATAGGCTCTTTTCATTCCCTTTAAAGTCAAATAGCTGAACAGACACATAGGAGGCTGAGAAAACAATGCTCATTTTAGACAAACATTTCTGATGGTTCCTAGAGGTTTTTGCATCTGAATTCTTCATATGATTTTCAGCATGTGCGTTTGTTTATGTGTGTGGAACTTGTATTTCTTTTGTTGTGGGCACCAAATGTCCCCACCAATAGCAGCAATAGCAGTAAATTTTGACCTTGTGGGGACTTTTTGTTTTTGCTGTCCATGAGAAAATGGTTCTTAAATCACACAGAATGATGTTTTGAAAAAAAAAAAAAGAGGGTTATTTTCTTTTGAGGGTTGGATTTTGGATAGGATTAGGGAAATGGGATATAAGTGTGTGTGCGTGTGCGTGTGTACATTGTATAATGACATGGTTATGACCTAGGCGTTACTTTGTTAAGATGGTTTATGAGGACATATTGTGTCCTCATAATTCAAAACGCTTAAATTTCTCAGTAGGGTCTTCAAAATTTGCCTCTGGTTGCCTGTGAGGGTTGGGGGTAGGGTACACATACAAATTTTTTTTTACAGTATAAATTGCATCACGTAAATGGAGAGTCTTCATAAACCACATATACAAGCGTGTGTGTGTGTGTGCGCGTGCGTGTGTGTGTGTGTTGAGCAGAAGGTTTGCGCAGGCACGGACAGCAGTTCTCTCGCAGGGCTCCTGAGCATTCGGGAGTCACAGATGGGCAGCTGTCATGTACACTCATCCTCATCTGAGCCACAAATGCTTCCTGCAACTACAACAACAAGCAGGTTTTCTAATGTTCTAAAGCCGTGGTTCACGATCCAGGTCCTGGAGCACATCTGATTTACTCATCAGCTTGTTTATATTGACTTCTAAGCTTGAAATAGTTGTGTCAGATTAGAGAGACATCCATATTGTGTACTGCTGGAGGTAATCCAAGACAAGATTTGGAAATCAGTGGACTAGAGGAACAGAATATGTAGACTTTCTGCTATTCAGAACAGACTGTCAGTATCCTTTAATGTAGGGCTGCATGTGTAATATGGTCAAAAATGATTATAATTTTTTTGTATCAGATGATATTGATATTCGATATCATTATTATGACAATGTTTAAAAGCAGAGTATTGCTTCTGATAGAATGTTGTAGAAACCAGACATTTCATTAGTATTTGTAATATTTAAAAATAACTTGTATTGAGTAAACTGCATAAATTAGTTCCTGTATGTTCTAACAGAGGGCGTCACGGTGGCGCAGTGGGTAGCACGTTTGCCTCACAGCAAGAAGGTCGCTGGTTCGAGCCTCGGCTGGGTCAGTTGGCGTTTCTGTGTGGAGTTTGCATGTTCTCCCCGTGTTCGCGTGGGTTTCCTCCGGGTGCTCCGGTTTCCCCCACAAGTCCAAAAACATGTGGTATAGGTAAATTGGGTAGGCTAAATTGTCCGTAGTGTATGTGTGTGAATGAGTGTGTGTGGATGTTTCCCAGTGATGGGTTGCAGCTGGAAGGGCATCCGCTGCGTAAAACATATGCTGGATAAGTTGGCGGTTCATTCCGCTGTGGCGACCCCGGATTAATAAAGGGACTAAGCCGAAAAGAAAATGAATGAATGAATGAATGTTGTGGCGACGCGGTGGCGCAGTGGGTAGCACGTTCGCCTCACAGCAAGAAGGTCGCTGGTTCGAGCCTCGGCTGGGTCAGTTGGCATTTCTGTGTGGAGTTTGCATGTTCTCCCCGTGTTCGCGTGGGTTTCCTCCGGGTGCTCCGGTTTCCCCCACAAGTCCAAAGACATGCGGTATAGGTGAATTGGGTAAACTAAAAATTGTCCGTAGTGTATGTGTGTGAATGGGTGTGTATGGATGTTTCCCAGAGATGGGTTGTGGATGGAAGGGCATCCGCTGCGTAAAACATATGCTGGATAAGTTGGCGGTTCATCCCGCTGTGGCGACCCCAGATTAATAAAGGGACTAAGCCGAAAAGAAAATGAATGAATGAATGAATGAATGTTCTAACAGGTGACATCAAATTATGAAAAAGGTTTTTGTTCCCTGATTTTGAGGACACAGATGTCAGTTTTCAGACTTTCATTTTATTTCAATTAAACAATGTCATACATTTTGATGATCATAGTCATATCTAAAATCATGCATGTACCTTATAACCAAATGTCAACAAATGTCTCAAACAATGTCTTCTTTGCATTTAAAATGACATAACTGAGCGAATGACATTTACTGACAGTTGCCATAAGCATGCATAAAATCTGTCATGTCATGATTATAAAGTTTGAGGTTTACCTAAGATATATCATATATAGACCATAAACTATTTATTAATTAATTTAATTAAGTGGAAGCCAGTTATCAAAGATCCTAGTTTTGTTTCTCATTTTGAGAAAGACATTTTCTGCCCTGTTCTTTAGACAAGCAGGGTAAAGCTAGATAAAAAAAAATAGACCATTCATTGCCAGTAAGGACAAAAGCATGACTTGTGATCCGCAGGCAAATCAACATCTTCTGTGAGATGTGACAGCTGAGACCTACAACAGGTGCTGTTTTGATGAGTCATTAGGGCATAAATGACAAGATAAGTCAAAGCATCAGCAGCTTAAATGAGATTTAGCCAGGCATGGTTTAAAAGCCCATCATCATTAACATGTTTTAATATGTTATACATATATTTGCTCACTATAGAGTAAAAACAGACGAAATTATAATCTGCAAATGGTTATGCAGAGTTCAAAGCACCTCAAAAATCTTTATGGATGATTCATCAGAGGCTACAAAAAGTGCAACAGAGCAAAAAAAAGTGAAAAAATAGAGCAAAAAAAAATTCAGTGCAAAGTTTGATGCATCTGCACCCTAAATAATCAAATAACCCCTCATGGACGCAAAAGTATCTGAATGCAGCCTTGATGATGCAAGCTGAGACTGCATATCTCAGTGATGCAATGTCAGACACAATGCACTCAATGGAGCTAATGACGTCACTGTGAGGGGTAGGGTTATGAGTGGGGTTAGGTGAGTGCATTAAAAAGCATTGGATGCAGCTCAGATTGCACTGGACCAGGTCTGCATCTCCACTCCCTAATATATATGAAGGCACGAAATCGCAACTGCACATACCAACGTCATAAAAAAATGACACAAAATGTTCTTTTCATGATTATATACACATCGCATTCATAATTATGTGAGTCACTTGCACAACTCAAAGCCAATTCTTCATTCACACCTAAGGGATAAAGGGATCTCAGTTAATGAATCCATTCTCTTTGTAATAATTGCGTTCCATGTCACTACCTTTTCGAAGCCGTGTAACATCTATTGTGAGTTTAAATCTGCAACAGAACACAAAGATGAAGATTTCACTTCTTTTCTCCTGAGCTCATGTGTTCAGTAATTCGTGCTTTAATCGGTCTACTGGTTTTTGCGTCGATTTATATTTTCACTGTAGAGTAAACATTTATTACTCTTGGATGTCTTGTGCATTCCTTTTGCTCGCAAAAACGTAAGAGCTCTATTGTGACCATGTGTAGTGTAAATGTCTCTCTCTTTACACTGTTATCAGAAGAATCTTGTTAAATACTTGTGGAAAAAAGTTAAAGTGCTACAGCTTCTTCTTTTAAACAGTCTGCCTCAAGAAGAGACAACGGGAAAAACGGGGTGAAAGTAACACTTTTTGGTTTGAGGGTCTGTAACTTAGTGGTTATTCATCCTTGATCTCTCAAATTTCAATATATTGTAGCCACATTTGTCTACTTTAAAAAAGACACTTGAACTTGGAGGCACCCGTGGTCTAATGGATAGAGAGTTGAACTTAGGATTCACAGGTTAGCAGGTTTGAGTCCTGACACCTGCAGGGATTGTAGGTGGGGGGAGTGAATATCCAGCACTCTCTTCTACCCTCAGTGCTACAGCTAAGGTCATTCCCTTAAACAAGGCACCTTACAAGAGAGGTCTGGCTGCAGACCAGGTGCACATGCAAGCTGAGACTGAATGCAATGCTTTTAATGTGTACACCTAACCCCACCCCTTACCCTACCTCTTACAGTGACATCACTAGCTCTATTGAGTGCATGTCTGAGATTGCATGTCTCAGCTTGCAAGTGCAAGTATGCAGCCAAATATTATTGCACCTAACCTCCAACTGCTTCCCGGGCAGTCCACAAAAAGGGGAATCAGGGGTTGGTTATGTGTAATGAACTGTTACATCCATCCCCACCACAAAAAAAAAAGCCATAACATATATAATTCTTCTTAGAATGTGGGTTTAAAGTTAGTCTGAATTCCTAGCATCAAATTAAACTAGTAAAAAAGCTACTTTAGTTTATTAATCAGACAAATTAATTGGATTATGCAAATTATCGTATTTTTTTTAAAGAAATAATAATTAAAAAAAAGTTTTTTTTGTTATAAAATCCACAATCTTGCTTGTAGAAACATTCCACTTTTCATGTGAGCTCAAAAAGAAGATTGGAGTATTTGATGATGATGACAGCACCATTAAGTATGTCGTTTTTAAATGGTCAAACTAACCCCAGTTAACACTCACTAACACTCCCTGGTTTCCCCTATATGTGATTTCACATTTTTTCTGTTCTTTAAATTTAACCAAACTTTTTACCTGTTTCTAGTTTCTGTGTCTATATAACATGGCAATATTATTTTTAATATATAATGTTGAAATTCTCTAGAAGTGAACTGTCAGAGCAACTCTAGAGATAAAGTTCATGTCTCAAAGTTAGACCTCAAATCCTGAAAACACTGTGTGCAGAAAACTAACCATGCTATTCATTGAAGCATGCTATTCACCCATGAAGGTGCACAGCCCTATTTTTTATTTATTCAACCGTAATTGTCCCAGTTCTTTGGCATTATGTGCTATACAGTAAGTGCATTTTTTATGAGTGGATTCCACGAATCCATTGGAATTTTATAGTGCTCATGGTGGTCAGTAATACTACATAAACTTAAATAAAATTATAAAAAACATATATATATATGTCTTGTTTGGTTTGGCTTTTTCAGAATAAATCACTGCAATTCATTTTTATTTCTTGCATTTTGTAGATTATTAACCTAATATTCTGCACATGTGGTCAAACATATTTGTGGTGTGACTGCAGATCGGCTCTACTACAACAATATAATGTCAGATGCTATAAATACAACACAGCATCATTAAGGGAGATTTTAAGCGCACCATTCACGTCCTCTCACTCCATGTACCATCTGATGGAAGCGTATTGATCCAGCTCTCTCAAAAGTGGCTTTATTGAATCATCTGGAGAAGTTCTGTGATTGATCGACTGAAAGTCATTGCCAGTGATAGCATCACATGATTTTAACTCACTCGTGGATCAGCTTAGTTGCTGGAGATTTCTAAAATCATAAAGCAATCTTTTAGCAATCATTTTTTCCTTATAGTTTTTTTTTTCTGCATGCTTCTACATTTGTTGGCAATATCAGCTTAAATGTTTATTCTTTTGCTAAATACATGTCAACAAATGTTGTACTCATGTCATTGTAAATTACTATCAACATAAAAAAAATGGTCAGCACTGAGTTTTGCCTTAGTTTCTCTAGGAAGATTAGAGAGAAAAGAAGGCCACTTCAGAAAATATCTTCTGGGAATTTCTATTATTTACACTCTGCCTTCCTGTGGACTCAATGTGACTTGACAGCAACCATAAGAAACTCATAAATAAAACCATGGGTGCTTAAAAGCAAGAGAGAAGCACAGATTGCGAACCGTATGTTGCCACTGGCCAATGGTGACAGGTTATGTGGGATGGGGGGGGGGGGGATAAAAAGATGAGCTCAATTAATATCTCACAATTCACTGGATTTTCTATTTCCCTCAATTTGCTAGTAGCTCGAGTGATATCTAAAGTCGTGTTAGCTAAATGAAACCCAAATCATACTAATTTAATAAGATTTCATGTGCATTTGTTGAACTTGCACTTGTATATTGCACATGCATGTAGTGGGTTGCATATCACATGCTCAGACACTTAGTATCATGCTGCATGATGATGACATTGCCGTCCTCCCTGTGGAGGAGGAAATAGTAGCCGATTTTCCACCATTAGGCCAGTGCGAGCCAGGGCTTTCATCGGGCCAGCTGGGGCCAATAGCTCTGGAGCTTGAGCCACAAGCCAGTCATCCCTTTGGTTATCGTTTTCAGACACCTCCTGCTTAAAACTCAAGATGTCAGAAGGATTGTGAGGCCGCACTTTCACAGTCTGTATTGATACTGAAAATTAAGATTAACCAAGCTTTTTCCCTTCTGCTCTATAGGAGGTTTCTTTCCTGAGCTTGTCTGAGGACTTTCCCAATGGATAGTCAACATTAATATGTTGACCAACACCTTCATAGGAGCGAAAGCCCATTCTACTAGGAGTATGGCATCCTCCTGGACTTGGATGAACAGGACTTCTATTGATGACATTTGTGCAGCTGCTGGCTGGTCTTTGTCATGTACATTTTCTAGGCTTTATGACTTATTTTGTATCATCAGAACTTAGCTTTTACTAATTTGTAGGGCTCTTTCTAGTGCTTCAACATCTAAAGCCTAATTGATTCAATCATAACATGGCGTGATTGGACTCGTTCGCCATATGTGAACAAATGCAACTTAAGTAAATGTTCAAAAAGGAACACTCAGCATCAGCTTGGGACTAAAGTGCCTTAGATGGTGCTAGAAGAGCCCAGTATCACTGAACACGTGTCTCAATGTCATTAGCTTTCAATACTGTCAATCTCTGTGACCGATGTGTCTTAACTAGCAGCAGATATTAATAGCTCATCATATCACTCATTATGCCGTTGAATGTATGCCAGCAGAATGAAGCAACCCACATCACACAATCTCCCTTGAGGCAGGGATTATAGATGAAAACATCAAACATCCTGCTGGACTGGAACATGACATGACATATGGTTTATGCAAAGCATATTTTTAAAAATCATTCAAAAGCAATCTGTACATATTTATTTATTAAATTTTTTGTTTTTGTTTACTATTTTACTGTGATTTAAATTGAGTATTATGTAGTTCACTAATGAGTCTCTAATGATTATAATAATTTGTACAATTCTAATATTAACAAGCTTACTAATGAATAAGAATCCTGGAGAGTTTATTACTGGTGCAAACATCAGAATCATGACTATTAACATATTAACTAAAATTATTGCAGTACACATAGTACGGCAACAGCTTCTTGTTTAGTGCTTCACAATTGTGGTAAATAAAAAGATCATAATGAAAAAACAGTTTGCAACCAATTTTACTTCAATAAACTGATTTCAGTAACAAGAATCATGAAAAAATAGTTTATATATATCCAGAATAAAGTTGTACTGACAAATAAATAAATAGATAAATAACTGAAATATATAAAAATATATAAATTGTAAAATAAATCGCACAGTAATATAAAAAATGATCTTATTAATATGTCATAACTGAATGTTTTTAATGGTGCTATAACATATGGAAATTTGTTATTCATGCTACTGGATTTTTAAAAGTATATATGATTGTAGACAGATATTATTTTATATGTCTATTGATTCATTTATTGGTTGCGGTAATCATGCACAATAAGATCAAGACCATATAGATAGATAGATAGATAGATAGATAGATAGACAGACAGACAGACAGACAGACAGACAGACAGACAGACAGATAGATAGATAGATATTTCATTTAGAATTTTTGTGTACTGCAGAGCTTTCATTCTGTGATGATGTCATCCAGCTGCCATTATTTTTCAGCCTGTCATCCATAAGAGCCATTCAGTCTGCTATATTATTGATATTTCAGCCTAGTAAATTTTAAGAGGGAAGGTTTGAGACGACGACTCATGCGGGCTCCCTGAATGCTCTTGTCAGTCTTACCATGGCTGCTCCAGACGGGAATAGAGGTGAGCTGGGATAAAATCATCTGTAAATTACATTAAAGCTGCTCTGCTGTAGGCGCAGTGCCATGAAATGCATTTCTCAAAGTGCCAAAACTCATTCAGTGTGTATGTTTTCAGCATATGTGTGTAAGGCTTTTGCTATATAGTTGTAGAAAAAAATGACTGCAAAAAAGAAATTTAATTACAGTACCTAGCAAGAAGACACATAGAGATGGGCCAAAGACAAAAATAGGTTTTCAAGCATCAAAAAATAAAATGTAACTCATTAGTATTTGTCATTAATATATATATAGTGATTTAAAAACTACTCAACAAATGGGAAAATTCCAGTAATTTGTAATAATAATAATTATTATTATTATTTAAATGTTGGATAAATTATGTTAATATTTAAGTTTCGCATAAGTGAAATTTCTGCCATGAAACTTTGTGCGCATAGGCTGATAGGTTCACTTAATCTGCTCCTGTGTCATTAACTACATGGTGCAGGAGATTGGTTGCTGTCACCTCGACAGTCAATGAGCTTGCTCCTCATCAATTTAAATGCTCCACATCATTTTACGCTGTTAAGGTGTGGCGCGTTTTCGGAGACCCTCCTCCACCCCAGCTCCAGCTGTGTTTAGATCTGCTACTGGGGGTTACATATATATTATGTTTGTAGCAGCAGAGTGTTATATTCTCAGACGGCATGTCTGTGTATATACTGGCAGTAGCAGGTCTCGGTACTTGCTCTGCCATAATCCGCAGCAGCGTAGCAGATCTATACCGTCAAGACCAAATACATCAACATTGCCATATACAGTCATGGCCAAAAGTTTTGAGAATTACATAAATATTGGAAATTGGAAAAGTTGCTGCTTAAGTTTTTATAATAGCAATTTGCATATACTCCAGAATGTTATGAAGAGTGATCAGATGAATTGCAGAGTCCTTCTTTGCCATGAAAATTAACTTAATCCTGAAAAAAACTTTCCTTACATACATTGCTGTCATTAAAGGACCTGCTGAGATCATTTCAGTAATCGTCTTGTTAACTCAGGTGAGAATGTTGACGAGCACAAGGCTGGAGATCATTATGTCAGGCTGATTGGGTTAGAATGGCAGACTTGACATGTTAAAAGGAGGGTGATGCTTGAAATCATTGTTCTTCCATTGTTAACCATGGTGACCTGCAAAGAAACGCGTGCAGCCATCATTGCATTGCATAAAAATGGCTTCACAGGCAAGGATATTGTGGCTACTAAGATTGCACTTAAATCAACAATTTATAGGATCATCGAGAACTTCAAGGAAAGAGATTAAATTCTTGTTAAGAAGGCTTCAGGGCGTCCAAGAAAGTCCAGCAAGCGCCAGGATCGTCTCCTAAAGAGGATTCAGCTGCGGGATCTGAGTGCCACCAGTGCAGAGCTTGCTCAGGAATGGCAGCAGGCAGGTGTGAGCGCATCTGCACGCACAGTGAGGCGAAGACTTTTGGAAGATGGCCTGGTGTCAAGAAGGGCAGCAAAGAAGCCACTTCTCTCCAAAAAAAACATCAGGGACAGATTGATCTTCTGCAAAAAGTATGGCGAATGGACTGCTGAGGATTGGGGCAAAGTCATATTCTCCAATGAAGCCCCTTTACGATTGTTTGGGGCATCTGGAAAAAGGCTTGTCCGGAGAAGAAAAGGTGAGCGCTACCATCAGTCCTGTGTCATGCCAACAGTAAAGCTGTCATGTTCACCAGCGATCAAGGACTTCAGAGATCGCTGGTGAACTACAAATCATCACAAACTACAATTCCCATCATTCCGCCACACACACCCGGTTTCCACTTCCACTCATCACACACACAGCTGCATCCGATCACTACTCATTGTTTGGACTATTTATACACCCTGCACCCGTCTAGTCTTGGCTCAGTCGTTCTGTCACGTTACCGGGAGGTATTGCAGACGGGACAAGAGGTAGGATCCATGTGCATTTAATGGTGAGTTGTCATACAAAAACAGGACATCGTGCAAAAACAGGACATCCAGGTACAAAAAGTAACAAAATAACAAATAAACAAAACAACAAACTATGACCAGAAACTATGACTTAAACATGAGCTAAACATACCATCAATACCAACATAAACCAGACAACATACTAACAATCAACGACTGAGCCAAGACTAGACGGGTGCAGGGTGTATAAATAGTCCAAACAATGAGTAGTGATCGGATGCAGCTGTGTGTGTGATGAGTGGAAGTGGAAACCGGGTGTGTGTGGCGGAATGATGGGAATTGTAGTTTGTGATGATTTGTAGTTCACCAGCGATCTCTGAAGTCCTTGATCGCTGGTGAACATGACAGTACCCCCCTCCTAAGGAGCGGATTCCAGACGCGACAGAATATTCCCGGAGGGAGGTGAAGCGGAGGCGGAACAGGGGGAGGGCATGGAGGGTCCAAAACAAAAATTACACAAAACATGAACATAACACTGAGTGAACAAGAACAGGAGTTGCAGAAACCGTGGAGCATGGATCTGCGGTGGACCTGGAGCGTGGAACTCAGGCGGACCTGGAGCATGGAACTCAGGCGGATCTGGAGCATGAAGCTGTGGAGGACCTGGAGCATGGAACTC
>CAIGQV010019084.1:3291054-3362164 GCA_903798115.1 Danio jaintianensis
TTTCCCAAAACTTGTCTATATATTTACTAGTATAACTCTCAGAATATATGTTCAAAATAGTGTGTCTGTGTTAAAATAGTTAGGTAAAGAAACCTGCTTAAAATGAATCTGTTAATAATAATACTGCTGCTTTTTTACAGCTGGTAAATTGCCACACACTATTCTCAGAACCAAATATGGGTAATAATACTGTTGTAAATACACCCTGGCAGTTCACAGTTAATAAAATGCTAGTGTAACTTAACATTAAATGTACCAAGAGAACATTGGTATAACTGATAGCAAAAAGAAAAAAAAATCTTTTGTGTATATGTATGTATATGTGTGTATATAATAGCACATGTAAAATAGGCAGTTTTAAAGTATATTTAATATTATGATTTATTAGTTTGCTGGTTTTAAGTCATTAATTCCACTGCTTGTTGAAAAAATTTTGGAAACCGGTAACCATATTAAAAAAGTATCCTCCAGGTAGACTACACATCGTATCGACTTATTTTTGAAAACAAAACAATATTTTTTACTAGTCTAAAACAAGCGTTGAGTTTCTTTTTTTCTGTTAAACACAAAAGAAGATATTTAGAAAAATGCTGGAAACCGGTAAGCATCAACTTCCATAGTATGTGTTTTTCCCTGGAAGTCAATGGTTACTGGTTTCCAACATGTTTCAAAATATCTTCTTTTGTGTTCAACAGAAACAGCAAACTCATAACCGCCTGATTACTTTGTGCTTATTTTATTTTATGTAAAATAGGCAGTTTTAAAGTATATTTAATATTGTGATTTATTAGTTTGCTGGTTTTAAGTCATTAATTCCACTGCTTGTTGTTAAATTTTTTTAGGTTTAGTATTTTGTCAAATTGTTTTCTATCAGGTTAAAGATTCTATGTTATTTTGTTTCTAGATTATATTATTTCTATGGCCTAACCCTACCCCTACACATAACCATCACAGACAAGTTCAAAACACTAGATAACAACTTATGTCCTATTTGTAATCCTTTGCAGAAGAAGATCTTGGTCTTTGCTGGTTAAAAATGATTACTTCCATTTAGCAGGCACGTTTATGAAGCCGCTTTTTATGACTTTCAGATGATTTCACTTCCTCATATTGCAGAATGTTAGATTATGCACACTGCAGCAGTTAAGCCATTTAGTTCATAATGTTGGAGAGCCATATAATTTAACCACTTTTTCATCAGATAAGTAGTTACATGTAAGTTTTTTTTGTTCCCCTCTTTATTTCACCACTGCATAAGGCATTAAGCATCTTAATATCACAAAGTTTCAACCTATGCATTGCAATATTCACACTAATACCTTACGTGTATCCAGACTTTCCTTGTGCACACATTGTGAAAGCAGTTACTGATAAATGATTGTGACTGCTTTCTGTGCTGTTCATTATCATCATGGTGGAGGGATCAGTGGCCGAATCTAATGAAGAATGTCAGGGCGGCAACACTGACTGTTCCTGCTCTTTATATAATGATAAGTTAAATGATAGTGTGTAATTTATTATGGCTCTCTCATATCCTTGCTTGCTCAAGAGCAGATTGAAAAATGGGCTAGGAGCTTTATATTTAAAAATTCTATAACTGTTTTCCAAAAATACAAACACAATGTTTTTTTAAATGCATTTTCTGCTTTATTAAACAACCAGAAGCATGATGTGTTCATCAAATGATTTCGCAATGACATTTTGGATAATTTCTGGTTTGTTCTCAGTGGTTTTATTGAACGTTCTGAAGTTTCAAAGTGCGTTTCTTTGGATTTCAATAAAATATATCTTCTATGTGCTGCAAAAATTTGACCTGTGGGTTTTGCACTTCTGCATAGAGCTGTTAGCTCGTGAGATACTCTTTTGCCATAGACGGGTGACCCAATTAGGATGAAAGTTTCCTCAGAGCTTCTAGATGATTGACTCTGACAGACTCGAATGCCTATAAGGCTGTGCGTTGTTGCTGAACCAGAGGTGATCCATAAGCTTATATTACTGCATGCACTCAGTGACTGCTGAGTTTGTGCAATGATGAGGTATTATTCACATTTTAGCCCTTATCTGCTCAAAATGGCTTAGGCTGTGACATAACTGAAGCCTGCGTTGGCTTATGGCTCAGTGCACGTCTAAAATGTGCAACACCTTTGCAGTGAAGAGGAAGCAAGCAAGTGTCCCATGCGACGCAGGTTACATTAACAGCTTGTAGGCTCTGTTGTTTTATTTTTGGTGTACATGTTGACACCAGAATGTCAAAAAAAACAAAAAAACGCTTCCTCCTTAGTCTGTAACTTATAACCTGTAAAGCCACATATTGCCATGATTGATCATTTCCAGATCCATTTTCATTTTCTTTGAAACTGAGACAGTTGTTTCAGCATTTTCTCACAGTAGCACGTTGAATGGCAGCTCGGCGTGGTACACAATTCTCAGTCCTGTATGTCAAAATGTGTGACTAAAGTTAGTGCTTTCGTCAAGCATAGAAGACAACCACAATCATTCACGCCTCTCTACTGTGTGCTTCATTCATAAACAATGATGCCGGCAGCAGAATAAATATTTCACAGATGTGTTCTACTGTTTAACGAAGACAAAAAAAAGGAGAGCACGTGAAGAGCAGGGCAGTGCTCCTCTCAAGCCCCGGGTCTGGAGCGAAAACAAACAGCACTGTGGAGAAAGAGCAGGTTGATTATTTCCACGAAGATTAGAAAGGATTTGGAGTCATAAACGGTTTCCCTCAAGAGCTGGAAAGAGAGCGAGAGAGTTTGATTTGGAGATCAATAGCGGCGCATGTTGTGTCTGCTAGATAAGCAATTGCTCAACAAACTCACTCTCAGTCTAGGGCTAATTGAGCACCCATGCTGGTTAATTGGCTTTTTTCTCTCTTTTTTTTTGTTGAGAAATACAGGGACTTTGGAATGCCAAGTGGCACAGCGAAACTGCTGGTTCCTCCACTGAAATGTGTTCATGTAGCCGAGAGGCTTATGCGTTAGAAAAAAGTCTTCTCTTTCCTCTTTAAAAAAAAAAAATCAAAAGAGCTTGAAACAACTTCTTCAATTCGTTGTTGTTTTTTGACCGCATTCATGACCTTTTGTGTTTAGTTAAAGTAATAATTTTATTTGACCATGCAGGATTTTTCAGAAATCTCTAAATTGCTCTTAATCTTCTTCTGGATCTGCTTTTACCAGCCTGCCTTGTTCCCTATTTTGTAAAAAGCATGCAAGCTCTAGTATTCATTGGAACATTGCATGTTTAATATCATTCCTTTGCTGTTGCTGGACATCTATTGATTTCTCTTGAGAAGAATGTAGGTCATGTAGGCCAAGCTGATATGATGCTTTCCCCATTATAAAAGGTCTAATGCTGTAAAAGCTCTGCCTTTATGGATTGTCTAAAGAAGTTACAACATCCATTTGTTAGATTTCATCATATATTCACGAGGTTTCATGAATATTAAAAATATATTGCGAAAGCAGAGCATTCAGAGCATATTTTCATTTTGAGATTATTGGCACACAAAGATAAATGTGTCCATGTTGTTTGTTGCCAACAGCCGCATTGTTTAGCGCACAATATTCTATATATTATTATTTGAATTTTAAATAAATCTAAGGCCCTGCTTCCACCTGGTTTTAACATGTAATTTGAGTGATCCAATCAAAAGTGGTCAGTCAAGTAGCATTTCTGCTTCCAGTGTTAGCATGTGTCTTATGAACCATGTGTTCAGATTTTGTTCAGACACTTCCCTCTTGTTTCATCTCACTCTACATAAATTTCTGGCAGGGTTTAGTGTGATGCGCAAATATTACTGAATGATTGACAAGAATAACTGATTCGACTTCGAGTGGGAAAGCAAGTGAATGAAAAGAAATGAGTGGCACCTATGATTTTGATATGGTGCAATTCATCGAACAATGAATGATTTTAATAAGCTTAAACAGCGGTTGTAGGTAGAAGGAAAGTAGGTGGTTGTTTGGGGCTTGTAGTTATATGTGAACATTTGCACTACAGAAGCAATCTATTCTTTGAAAGTGGTCAAGCTAAAAATGTTTGACTGCGTTTACACTTTTGTTCAGGGTTGTTCACTTGAGATCTGAATGACAAAAATGCATTCTTAAAGATGAGCTGCTTGTACCTTAAGGGCGTTTATCCACCAAAGTGGTTTTGTGCAGCTGAAAATGGCAGCGATCTTCTAAAAACGTTTCTAAAAAATCATTTAGAAATTGCTAAATGATTACTATGCTGCTGGTGTTAAAAAAAAAAAGTGGTGTACCCATTGACAACAACAGAAAACAAAACAAACAAAAAAACACGTTTGGTTTACACGTGCCCTAAGACTGGTCAAGAGAATCTACTCTACAGTTTTTTTCAACAAGCATTGTGCAGTACTGAAATCATGTTGGAGCAAACTGTGAATAATTTTCTGTTGCTTTCAAACAAAATGCAATGCATGCAGTGAACATTTTTTTTTAATTCCCTAAACCCTTTTGTCAGTCATACAGACTCTACAAACTGCAAAAAATATACTTTTTCAGCACATCTTGTGCATGCCAACACACTAATTTCAAAAGTGTTCAAAACAATTAATGGTAAGTTCCATGCATTTTGCTGTACTTATTTTGAAATACAGAAACTCTTAACATAAAGTGTCATAATAATTCCAAGCAGATTGTTTTTTTTACCCGAGTGGCTACAGGATTCCTGTTTGTGTTGTTACCAGTTTTAAAATGTATTTATTTATTTATGTAAAAAGTATTTTGTATTTTTGTAAGAAGGGATAGCTTGGAACTGATTTTGTTTGTTAGGAATAATGATAATAATAATAATAATAATAAAGGTTGGTAGAGAAAAATATAGTGATAATTAAGATGTGGAATAGGATAGTGGAAGATGAAGAGTGGTGACCTCTGATAAGAGGGAGGCCACTTTTATTCTTGACCATGTGTCATCATTGAGAGCCAAATGTGCACCATTTCACAGTACAAATTGTATGACTAAGATGAGATCAGCATCCTTGTATGGTTTGAGTCCTTATATTAATTCTCATCACACGTTCATTAGCACATTCAAGACAGTGAAAATGTGGTGAATGTAAAATTACATACTGATGTAAATAAATTCATTCAAACATCAAAAATAAAAGATGTTAATTTATTTTCAGTGTTTTTTAAATTGGTGTGTTATGGATAAACTGTATGTTTTCTGAATGAGAATTGTTGTCAGTGGTTTGGTGGAACAAGCTTGCTTTGAGGCCTATATGAACGGTTGTGTTGGTCTGAGTGAGTTTTGGAGGTGAGCTCAACTGTTTGAGAAGACTGTCGAGTCGTGTTTGTAATGCACACTGTGAACAGTTTTGAAAATGTGGCTTCAGTATTGCTCAGTGCTTGTTAGGGGTCGAAAAAAACCCTGTAACTTTAGAAATTATTTGCATAATACTAGAATAATAACATGCACGTTTATGACAAAATCAAATCAAAGGGGATTAAGTCCATGTTTTGTCAGTAAAGTCAGTTCTGTAACCAGAAGTAAATCTTCAGCACATGCTTTCAGATGGGGCAGTGTGTTTACTACACAGAGTTGTAGTTCACTTACAAGCTACTCAAATATAAAATCAAAGATGGTGACAGTTGTTACCACTGGTTAAATTTATACTCATCTAATGAAAAAACCACTTTTGTTTGGTTGTATTATAAAAAAACAACTTCAGCTGGGATTGTATGCGCTGCTGTCACCATTTGTGAATGAGGAAGCAGAGGCTGCTGACAGTGAGTTGTGTTCAACAGAGCAGCGATTCCAAGTGGAGGGAAAGTATCAGAATGTCACCGATATCATTCATAGAGCTGTGTGATCTTGTTGGTCACCGAATGATTGTTGGTCAAGAGTTTTCCGTTTATGCACCTGACCAACAGAGCAGCGGGCTACTTTGAAAGTACATTCCACAGAAGGCACACTGTACCTCCACCCTCATGCGCACTTTGTACAGAATGGAAAAAATGCAAATAAATTAATATTTCAATTAATACTTCGCCACCTGTGTTAATTTGTTTATGCTTACTCTGATTTATTAGCTTAATCATATTATCTATATCGAATTGCGTTTACATGACGTAAAGTTTAATCACAATATTTCCTTATAATCAGATTAAGATGGTCCATGTAAACATATTCAATGAGTATGTTTACATGGACAGCAATATTCAGATTTTAATATGATTAAGACAAGATTAAGAGTCTGCCATGTAAACAGCGAATTAAAAAGTTTTTTTATTACCTTAATCCGACTAAAATTACAATCAAACTAAACAGAAATCGAATTAAGACGTGGAGTATTCCTATTTTAGTCGCATTGTTGAAGTGCAGTACAGACATATAAACACCTTAATTAGACTATTATCGGTGTGTAGGACTTTTTGCTACATTTTACAAAAGGACAAACAGATGGCAGTTGTTAGATGTTTGACGACAAACGAATGAGAATGGCTTTCTCATTTAAGAGCACATTTTTGAGAGAGCACATTTTTTCCCAAGAGAGCACATTTTTGGTGCGAGCAGGAAATTATGACCATGTTCTCATCTTGTACCTCATGGAGTTTGTCATGGGGGCCTGAATGAAAAGTTAGTGAATGAAACACAATAGTATCTGACTGCAGCGGTGGCCTGCAGCGGGGTGCTTGAGAATTTGTATCCACGATCGTCTGTTTGCAGTGTGAGAAATTAACTGCAGTTGAACCACCCAAAATCACATACGGTGGCATGACGAACACAAACTATTGTTGCGTGAAACGCCAGAGGAAACTACCATTGAATGATTACCTAAGGACCTTAGTTGTCAACTCAAAGCACAAATTGTGATGCTAAAGGGATTAAAATTTTTAGGAGAAATAAGAGATAGGAGTTTGCATAAAACTTTGAAAAGAGTTAAAGGAAAGAGACTCACAAGAGTTGCTTTTGTTTCTTTTAAGACACAGTCTTTTTCAACTGATAGCAGTTTCATGGCTCGGTGTACAGCACTTTGGGGATGTATAATCCATCCCTGATGTGACCCTGTTTCAGCTTCTGCCGCACAGTAACTGCTTGCCGAAGATGGACTCTTTAGTCATCCATCTGTGTGCTGGAGGACAGTTCCCGTGTGCTGACTCTAACAAGCTGTGACACTCCATCATGTGTGAAGAAAAACAAAGCTGTTTGGCAGCTGCTCCCAGACCACGTTCATCTCCACCTTTTCTCCAATGTGGAAACTTCTGAAAAATGACTTTGCTGATCCAGGCACTTTGCATAATGTTTGGTCATTGGACAAACCAGTGGGATATTGATGGTTCTACGTGCCGTGCTTGCTCATCAAGGGTCATTTACACTACGTTTTCAGCCAAAAATGTTTTGCCTGTTCATCTACACGACAAAAGAATTTTGGGGACTGACAATGCATAATTTTGAAAACAGGTTTCAAAGACAAGTCTTTGAAAATGCCTAACACTTCCATACAAAGTGCAGTATGCAATTTTAAAGTCAAGCATGAACAATCGTACACATCAGTGGTGGTCTACATTGTAGTGTTGTTGCCGGCTTCTTCAGCAATTTGATGATTTATATATATATATATTTGTCTTTGAAGCCATTTTTGGATGAGGCCTGGGAGATCAGTGCTAATCCTCACTTCCCTCCAGGTACTGTTTACTAACAAGTTTAAAATGTGCCAACTACTGCCCTGGCATACATAATGACAGCATTTTTGGCACTTTTCTTGAATATGTGTAGACACTAGGGATGTGCATCTCAGAACTGAGATTAATACGATACACATCTTGTTTCATAGCCAACAACACAATACATTAAAGAGACATATGAAGCAGATATGCTACTGATACAATATGATTCACAGCCATCACAATGCACAGTCCAATTTTGATTCAGCACAATGCAATTAGATGCAATATGATGTAATGGAAAAAATATGATCACTTTTTGTTTTACTGTCAGGATAAGCTCAGTTCCTTAAACAGTGACTAATAGGAACGCTGTGATATTACCTGTTGATTTCTTCTCATGGGCTTCTATTATAGCTAGTAGATTCTATATTGTTTTATGACAGCTTTACTTTTTATAGATAGCTGAACAAACAGCAGAACATTACAATCTAAAACTGCTATTCAAAGCAAGTAAAGTCACTAATTTAAAAAGAAAATAAAGAAAAAAAGACTAAAGTTTACCACATTTGTTATAAGAAACAGTCAACATTTGAGCTTAGATTTGTACCCATTACAATACCCCCTTTACAGTTACTGCTACCATAAAATATATGTATGTGTTGGTTTAAACACTCTAAAGGCACGTTTGACGTCAACAACATAGTTTAGCAAAATGTATATTTTGCACAAGATTATTGTGCCATTAATCTGGATAGCACACGTGCATGCAGTCGTTTTTTAAAATTCGTTTTTTTAGCACAATGCACTGCAATTTAAAAGCCAACTTGTATCTGATGCAAACGTTTTAAACCGATGCATTCAGGCTGAAATATAATTACAAGCACTTCATACGTTTCAAAGGCTTTTATCGACAATTACATGACATTTATGCAAAAAGTCAGTATTTGCAGTGTTGGCCCTTCTTTTTCAGGACCTCTGCAATTCGACTGGGCATGCTCTGAATCAACTTCTGGGCCAAATCCTGACTGATAGCAACCCATTCTTTCATAATCACTTCTTGGAGCTTGTCAGAATTAGTGGGTTTTTGTTTGTCCACCCGCCTCTTGAGGATTGACCAAGTTCTCAATGGGATTAGGATCTGGGGAGTTTCCAGGCCATGGACCCAAAATTTCAACATTTTGGTCCCCGAGCCACTTAGATATCACTTTTGCCTTATGGCACGGTGCTCCATCATGCTGGAAAATGCATTGTTCTTCATTAAACTGTTGTTGGATTGTTGGAAGAAGTTGCTGGGTGTTTTGGTACCATTCTTTATTCATGGCTGTGTTTTGGGGCAAAATTGTGAGCCCACTCCCTTGGATGAGAAGCAACCCCACACATGAATGGTCTCAGGATGCTTTACTGTTGGCATGACACAGGACTGATGGTAGCTCTCATATTTTCTTCTCCGGACAAGCCTTTTTCTAGATGCCCCAAACAATCGGAAAGGGGCTTCATCAGAGAATATGACTTTGCCCCAATCCTCAGCAGTCCTTTCACCATACTTTTTGCAGAGGATCAATCTGTCCCTGATGTTTTTTTTTTTGGAGAGAAGTGGCTTCTTTGCTGCCCTTCTTGACACCAGGCCATCTTCCAAAAGTCTTCGCCTCACTGTGCGTGCAGATGCGCTCACACCTGCCTGCTGCCATTCCTGAGCAAGCTCTGCACTGGTGGCACTCCGATCCCGCAGCTGAATCCTCTTTAGGAGACGATCCTGGCACTTGCTGGACTTTCTTGGACGCCCTGAAGCCTTCTTAACAAGAATGGAACCTCTTTCCTTGAAGTTCTTGATGATCCTATAAATTGTTGATTTAGGTGAAATCTTAGTAGCCACAATATCCTTGCCTGTGAAGCCATTTTTATGCAACGTAATGATGGCTGCACGCGTTTCTTTGCCGGTCACCATGGTTAACAATGGAAGAACAATGATTTCAAGCATCACCCTCCTTTTAACATGTCAAGTCTGCCATTCTAACCCAATCAGCCTGACATAATGATCTCCAGCCTTGTGCTCGTCAACATTCTCACCTGAGTTAACAAGACGATTACTGAAATGATCTCAGCAGGTCCTTTAATGACAGCAATGGAATTTTTTTTTTGAGGATTAAGTAAATTTTCATGGCAAAGAAGGACTATGCAATTCATCTGATCACTATTCATAAAATTCTGGAGTATATGCAAATTGCTATTATAAAAACTTAAGCTGCAACTTTTCCAATTTCCAATATTTATGTAATTCTCAAAACTTTTGGCCACGACTGTACACTGGCTCGCACATGGAATTTAAAAAATAAGTGCAGTCTTTCATGGTCATCCATTAATAGGTGCAGGAAAGCAAACCTGTCACCGTTTATTTAATATCAGAAATGTCATTTAGAACCACTCAATATCCCTCAAAACACTGAAAACAAGTTTGATTAATAAATTAGATGTAACTGAATTAAATATATAAATTTGGTTCACTGAGGCATATTACCGAACATAACCGAAAAACTTGACCCCCCGATCGTCAATGTATAATTCGCACCCTGGATGCATTGCATTTTACAGGGAATTTTCCTATTCCTAGTAGACATGAATCGTTTTAAAAACTGTCACATATATCTGAAACCTTTTTTTAAAAATGATTAACTAAAAACTGTTCAGTTTTGTCAGTCGTTGTCATGCAAACAAGTCTTAAGTCTTATTTAAGTTTAGAATGAATAGTTTCAAACTAGCGCTTAAATCTTGAGTTGTGCTCAGGTCCCACCTTTCTTAGCATCTCTCATCCCGTTTGTCCCCTCCCTTCCTGTCCTGCCTGCTCTCTCTTTTGCTGAGCTGTTTCATGCTTTGCATTATTTGAGTTACTGCCTTCACAGAGGAAGGATGTGACCAGCAGACCAAGTAAATTCAAGCAGAAACTTCATTCTACAGCATCTCTTAGTTCAGTCATTCGCTTAGAGTGATAACCAGCGTGGATTATTTGACTTTTGGATGTCAGATCAGACTGGGATGAACATATGTGAAGTGGAACCCTCCTCCTTTTGATGCAGACTGAGTTTCTGCTCAGTGACTTGAAGAGGCGTGTGGTGAGCGAACAGCAGGTTCTCTGGGACATGGCGACGACCAAATGGGAGGTTTGTCTGGTGAGACAGAGAAGAGTGACCCCAGCAATACGGCAGCTGAGCGGGATTACTTTGTGAGTGAGTGAACCGGACAGCCCAGGATGCAGCAGAGGATGAATTCAGCGTAAGTGGGACATGAGAGCTGCTTTTCAGAATCCGAGAAATCCAACTGACAGAATATGGAGTGAAGAACGTCCATTTTCCGTTTTACTCTCTTTGCTAAGTTTGTTTGTTCTTGCTTTCCAAATTTATCAATGATAGTATTTTTTTTGTTACATGCTCGTGCTTATATTAGAATTGATACTTGATGTGTTAAAATTAAAAGTGTTTATTTTTTATTCCATAAAAATTATATTTCCTTAATAATTTGCCCTTTTATGATGCTTTGAGCAAAAATGAATCATCATATATATTTTTTTTACCACGGTTTACAGAAAACAATCACTAAAATGTCATTATTGTATGTCAGACAATTTGTTTTTATACAAAAAAACTATGGTCAGGCATATTTAGAATTACAATATTTGTGGACATTTTTAAAGGCTTAAACAGCCCTAAACAAAGGAATTAATTGTAATATTTTGCTCTATTCTTTTCTACCATCTTTCAAACCGCTAAGTTTTGTACATTTTAATTAGTGGAAAATTTTACGTCATTTAAAGTATAGTACAATTTAGGTCAAATATGGACAAATGCAACTTACATTTTTAACACAGTGATTGGGTATGTACATATTTGACCCAAATTTGGGTCAAGACAGCCCAAATTGTTTTTTGAGTGTGTCTTGTAATAATACATACATATTAAATCAATATTGAATTTACCAGAATAACCTATGGAGATTTTTATAAGCTATATCACTCACCACTAGCTTTCTTTGAAAATGTATTGTTTGATTGAAAAAAACATGTAGACTATTGTTTGATTATATTTTGGTATTTATATAATGTGACTCATACCATAAACATTGCATTTAGTCATGAAATATTAATGGAGTGTGATTAAATTCAGATGTAAACCAATTGTCTCAGGTGGACAAATATTATGCATGGTTTTGTTGATGTCACTTGCCACTTGTTTTGAGTTGCTGAATTAGTAATGTGTTTTTTTTCTTCATTATAAATGTTTCAAACCGTTTGAGTTGATTATTCATCGGTTTCAAACTGTCAAGGTGTTTTCACGACAGTCATGCTAGTTTTCCAGTGGCCTGATGCTAGCTGAACAAACTCTGAGTCGCAGAGTATGGTTCGAGTTAACAAAACCAAACAAATTAATCCTGGCTTAGATCAGGTTCAACAGTTTCACAGCAATCTATATAAATGTTCTCTGTCAACTCAAGGTTTATCATCTAACGAGTGGGTTAGCTCAATCAAGTGTGTTAAATAAGAGAAATAGGCAAAACACTCACTCACTGTGTCCTTTGGTGCAAGGACCGTAATCGAGAGCCACTATAACTGTTGGATTGATCTGTGCCTGCGTTTGCTAATGTTGCCACTTTACTCACCACTTATTGGAAGGGATGTAGACTTGCAGAAGCAAACTTGGGTAAGAGGGTGCAGAGTCAGTGGCTGTTCTGTAAGCAAGCATTAATGGTTTGAACTTTATGCAAATTTTAACCAGTAGCCTGTTCAGGGAGATAGAGAAATGTGTGACACAGGCTCTCTATTGATCTCATTGCAGAAATTCTGTATCATTTGAAGAAGTTTAAGGGTGCAAGATGGGAGTTTAGCCAGAAGAGCATGTAGCAAGTAGTCCAGCCTTGAAATTACAAGAACTTGGACCAGAAATTGTGCAACAGTCAGGAAGGTTCTGATCTTTCTGATGTGGCATAGTGAAAACCTGCAGCTTATGATCATGCTTTCTTTGCAATGTGATTCTTGAAGGACAGCTGGTCAACTGGGATCACCAGCTATTATCCCATAGATGGGATAATAGTTGGTGATCCCAACTGGATGGAGAAATTTTTGAGTTGGAGGGAGGAGAAATTGCCAGGTCTGTGCAGCTACTGTTTGATTATCTGGTTGAAATGGAAAAAAAGAGCTGTGTGTCATTGGCACAATAGTGATGAAAGAAACCTTGTAATCAGATGATGGGTCCTAGAATGTGGCATAAATTGAGAATAAAAGGGTACCAAGAACTGATCCCGTTGTGGCCACTGATGTTCTTTGGACACCTCTCCCCTCCAGGCAATTCTGAAAGATCTGCTGGTGAGGGTAAGACTCCAGCCAGCAGACTGGGCTTCCTAATGATTCTCTGTATCATAGGCAGAGGACAGCCCTAGTAAAAGCAGAACTAAGGATTTGGAACCTGCTTTAGCAAGCTGTAGGGCAGTGGCTGGGAGTGGTGCAGTCTCAGTGAAAGACACACATTTGAAGCCTGATTGGTTTGCGTCTAGTAGGTTATCAGAGGTCAGAGTTCACCAAGCTTGAAATTTGGAACGCAGTGACATGCGAAACTTGTCGGATAACCTTGCATTTCCAATCTGCTGCATTCGCATGCACATGAATGGAAGTCTAGGCAGCAAAAAGTGCAGTGTGACTGCGGTAATGAAACCCAAACAAAAACAGCCCACATTTTTAAGACTAAACTAAATGTGAACTTACCTGGATCAAATTTTACATGTAGTGCAACAGGCCTTAGACTTTTTCATTTGGTGTCCCCCTTGTGCAGAACATGAAGTTGACTCAGTTGACAGCTGGCAGCCTAGTCGAAGGGCGCTGTTAATGCCATGCGGTTTCATGACTCTCATACTGATGAACGGTGACATGACATCTTTACAGGTGCTTTTGAGGCAGTCGAGACCCATCAAGAGAGACTGATGAGCCGAAAGCGCTTAAGAGAGTGAATATGACCCCTCAATCAAGTCTCAACAAGCCCGCTCTGCCCCCACTCCCTCCCAGATGAAGTGTTGTAAATTGAGAGGTCCAGCTTCTTGCCTGATGTCTGGTATGGACAAACCGCAGAAAAAGGTCATGTCCTGTTTTACTCGGCCAGCTAGGAGGATCGCATCCAGGAAGAATATTGTTCTGCATTCCTGCTATCTTGTCAGGATATTTTCGTGCCAATGTTTTAGTGAATAATTCAGACGGCTAGTTTCTTTCAAGGCTTTTTAGATCTAAAAATACCGGCTTTGTTTGGAAATCATAAGATATTCAAGTGCTTCAGATTGAGGTTGAAGTTGAGTGTTGAGTGCTTGCACGTTTACTCTCTTATTGGGTTAATTTTGCACTCAAGGCATTTTTCGCTTTATATGTGAAGTACCACTTTTCTTGTGAAGTGTCATGATGGTGTCTTGTTTGTGGGTTAACAAGCACATGGTTTTCTAGTGCATATTTCTCATCTTTATGTTCAGTTCAGTTCTGTCAAGGCTGTGAATGAACTTGCTGATCTTGTGTTGCAGTCTGTTGCTGTAACTACTTATTTTTGCCTGCCTTGCAACACATATCATTTGATTTCCATTAAAACAAGGTGCAAAAAAGGCAGTGTCAAGGCAGGCTTTATTGAGAAAATGCCACATGTCCACTTCCTGTTCCTCTGCTGTTGCATAAATCGGGTCAAGGCAAACAGACTTTTGCAGTGATGCTTTAATATGTTTACTCTTTAGTCTCAAATGCAGATGTGTAGCCACAGAACTCGAGATAGTTAAAGTGTGTGGTCTGAAGGCGCTTACTTGTTTTTTGGCATGAAAAAAGGGGGGATTATTGCACACTTTTTTAACATATTGAAATGTCAAACCTCTGAAAGGTGAAGCATCAGTTTGCATTGATTCCTGCTTGTGGTTCATTTTATACGGTGATGTTAGAACTGCAGATGTGTTATTGTTAACCAGATGAATATGGAGATGTTTTATCTGCACTGGTTTGCCTTTTTGTTTTTCTACTGCAAAAAAAAATTAAATATGGAAATTATTTTTGAAACCAGTTTCTATGGGGTTATGTTGAATGATATAGTTATGTGTAAAACATTTTTATTTTATATGAAAAACATGACTTTTTTTTCCCAAATTTATCAGACATTTATAGAATAAAACTATAAAAATTTTACCCATACTCAATGAATCCAGTAAATCCAGAGAAACTATTGATTCATTCTCTTATTTTCCCCTTATCAATGATTAGTATACAACATAAAACAAAGAAGGAATATTTTCAAATTTGGTAAATATAAATGATGCTAAAAATGCAATCATAAAAAGATTCCAGTCATAAATATGAAATAAATCTGATCCAGAGTTCACCTTATGAACATTTCATCATTACATAGAATATTGTCATATGAAAAACGAAACTTAAAATGTCTTTCCTTTACTTTGTCAAAGTAAAACTTTTGCTTATATTAAATTGTGCAATTTGGTTCATTTTTATTATACAGTAAAAATGTACTTCCAAAAGTAATAATTGTAATTTTTCTTTAATAACACATTTTTTCCTCCATCCATTTGCCATTTTGTCTTCCCAAAAATAAAAGGCATTGTTACATTTTCATTTGATTCAAAAAGTATATTAATCTTTGAAAAAGTTGTACCAATATGATTTCCACAATTTTTCTTGATTTGTGTGTGTAACGTTTTATAAATTCAGTCAGACATGTTTGGTTAAGCTCTTGTTAAACAGCAAAGTTCTATTTTGTTCTTGGTTTAAGGGGAAAAATTTAAATACCTTAGCAGTGAAATCCTTTTAGTAATCATTGTGATGCTGCTCACATTAATGAGAGCGGCATATAAATGAATATGCAAGTATGTCCTGTTTAAAACACCCAAAACAACTATGTTTTGCCCTGATTTTGTTTCAAATGAGATCACACAAGTTCATTTTCAGTCCTACTGGAAGTATATTGAGACTTTAAGATTAAATGAGATTATTTAAATGGACTTCAGAAAATGCACGTCTAAAAATACATTTAGCCTCTTGTGTCTCCCTGTGGCCCTGACCAAATAGGCTTTTTCTGACAAATCGGATGTAAAATTACACACAACAAGATCACATACTTAAACATTTATTTAGGAGCAGCCTGTACTAATCTTTTCATAGTAATGTATTGTGTTGGTATCTACAGAATTTAGCTAGTTCAGTTGATATGTTTTAATATTTGGATTTTTTTTGTCTTTTAGTCCTTCACAGAAATCTAGGAGCCTTATCAAATGCATTGTCTGTGTCCTGAGTGAACTTCATTATTGTACACCATACTGTAGCCCAAAAGCAGATATGAAATATTTACCTGCTCCTTGTCAAGTGCACCACATGAATCACTTGACTGTTGACACTGTACACGCATCTTATTTAATGCCACTGTTCCGCTTCCAAAGAGGTAAAGAGATTATGATGTAATTTACTATTTTGATTCACAGTTTCTGTCCATTGGAGGCTTCAGCTAGCGATCAAGCACTGACATGATCAGGCATTCCTCAGGAGACTGCTTGTCTTTATCCCATCTGGATGAGTTGTTTACCCATAGGCCTCGTTGTCGGCACAGGAACTGCTGCTATGAAGGAAAGATGACGAAATCACTAGCTTGAAGGACTGTTTACAAGGGGCTGATGTCAGGCCTGTTTCACACACAGTAATGTAGTCTGTATTTTTTCTGTGCCCGTGTTAATAGATTGACTTACACTGAACACGGATACGGTTTCAGGAGCAATGCATTAACAGCATTGCAGCGAGTCTCAAAAATATAATGGATTGACTTAATTTCTTCATTTCATCATAAATGCATGTATTTAAAGTCTGTGTCTTACGATCAACACTTGTTTTTTTTTTTTACTATAGGGAAAATGAAGGAAAGTATGCTTTTAAGGCCCTTTTGTTGATCGTTTTATTTATAAAGGTTTGAATTTGAATAAGGCTATTAACTCAATTTCTGGAACTATAACTGATGCTTGTTTAACCAATAATTAACTGTTAACTGAAAATATATATTTTTATAAATATGTAGATAATTTAGATTTAGATAAAGATATGGGGGCCCACGCAGTTTGTGGTACACCACTGTCTGAAGCGCATATACAAACTAGAAGGACACTCATCAAAGTGGGTTTACAGCTACATTTATTCATTTAGCAGATGATTTTATCCAAAGTGACAAAGTTAAATTGCAAAAGCATGCACATAATTTAAATCACCATATCGCATTTAGTTTTGGTATTTATTTTTTTTTTTTTCAGTTTGTTATAAGTTTGTTCTTATGTAATATACAAAATACTATATGTAAGATGCTATTGCTCTTTAAATATGTATATATTATTTTATTAATGGCTAGGGCTGCACAATATTGGAAAAATCTAACATTGCTATATTTTTTTATTCTGCGATATATATTGCAATATGAATACAATTTTACTAGATTAGTTGCATTATTTGCAAAAACTGATTCGGATGATTCTATAGGGGAGTGCATATGCATAAAATATATAAAAAAGCAATCTACAGTCATAGATAAAATCAATAAAAAAGATGCCCATTAAATAAGCTGCCTTTTATTGTTTTCTGAGGAGTTGAACTGTATTCAGGTATACAGTAATTGAATAATCAAATATAAAATAATACTGTAGTCTTTGTTTTATAAACAATTAAATAAAATTAATCGTTTTTTTTTATTATTATTTGCCAAAGTTCTAAATAAATGGTACAATTTCTTAAGCCTGAGTGCTTTTAAAATCCTCACACAGTCACAGGCCTCAAAAAACACTTGCAAAATGATCAATTTTAATCCAGATTCAACATTGCATATACTCGCTATGTGACTATTGCGAATGATCTCATTGCAAACGATTTATTGTGCAGCCCTAATAATGGTAATTTAGAGTATTGTGTGATGGGCTATTGATGTGAACAGGCCTCTTGGGTTTGCGACTTTTGCCACGTGTGTTTGCTTGTCTACATCATCTTTTCTTCATCATGGCCAGCACTAAGGAGTCCTTCCTTATTCTTTCCACATAGCTTTTGTTTTCTTGGGCCCATGATTAATTTGAAGTTTTAATAGAGCACGTTATCCAGCTCGCTAATAACCCTGCATTGCTGATGTCATTTTTATAGTGTACAGAGCTGCAAAACAGTCCCGCTGAGAAGAAAACGCAGCCTCTGGGAATTATGAGGGACTCTCCTTCTGCTAACAGTGCACTTTTACTCAAAGGACTTCTTCATAGAGCCTGTCTGTTCAATAAATTAATGCAGAGAGAAGAGGAGCTTAGCCTAGTTAAGCCTGCGGTGTGCAAATTACGCCTACATACTTTATCATGCTTGAAAAAATGGGCCAGAAGTTGGCATGGCCAAGTGTGATCAGTTTTTACCCTTTAGGCTGCATGATATCTGTTACAGAGCAAGCTTGTGACAGTCGTGATCACAACATTTTTCTTTAATCATGTAGCCTGATTTAATATCTGTTTTGTGCCACTTACAGCCAAATACACATCACTGTTGGAAGAAGTCATGTAGTCACTTTAAACAAAAAACAAAACAAAATGATGAACAAATATAACACAGGGGGTAGCACAACTTATAAGTAATACTAAAATATACTATAGTATTCACAAATTTTTAATGAAACTTCTGTCATTTACTCATCCTCCACTTGTTACAAACCTGTTTGAGTTTCTTTCTTCTGTTAAACACAAAATAACTTTAGAAGTCTAAAGAATGTTGGGGGAAAAAATATTTATTCATAAATATGGATTTCAATGCCCACCAAAAAACAAACAAACATTTAGAATATCTTGTTTTGTGTTGAACAATAGTAAAGGGTGATACATTAGTTTAAGTAACTATTATTAAGATATTAGCTGTTTATTAGCACTTTTAAAGTATGATCTTATTCTACATCCCTAATCCTACCCAATATCTAAACCCAACTGCTACCTTATGAACTGTTAGTAAGCAGCTAGTTAGTAGTTTGAGCTAAAAATCTTAGTTAATGGTTTGTTAATAGCGTTAATTGTATGTTAAAATAATGTGTGACCAACATAAGAAATTCATAAAAGTTTAGAACCAGCTGAGAGTAAATGTTGAGGAAACCCCTTTAGAGATGATGTTTAGCTGAAACCATGGTTGTTGCTGATTCATACAGTATGCAAGTCATTTATAATAACTTTGAGAGACAAAAAATGAATGATTATTACCTGTGTCTTATGAAACTAAATGTTTAGGATTATTTGAAACTTTATCACCCTTAATCCACAGCCTTGGCAAATCTTCCTGAGTGATGTCCGGTTTGTGAACAAATTATTCTTTGGAAATGGCTCTTTCCAGAGAACTAGATGAACCAGTTTATGAACCAATCACTTTTAAAATCAAACTCTCAATCAAAACTTAAGTCCCACAGTCACTACTTGAAATGAGCCAATATACTGGTGTATATGCCAGGTGTGCCAACTGAACTTGAACCTGCTGACCAGCTTTATGGAGATGCTGATTTCATTTTCCAGCAGGACTTTTATTGGTCTGAAGTAATATTCAAATTTTCTGAGATACTGAATTTTGAGTTTTCATTAGCTAAAAGCAATAATCATCCAAATTAAAAGGAAATAAACATTTGCCATATTAAAGTCTGTCTGTAATAAATCTGTATAATATGAGTTACTTTTTGTATTGACTTACTGAAATAAATAAACTTTTCAATGATATTCTAATTCTAACACAACATGCTGAGTTGTTTCAGAGTTATAAAATATAGACAATCCCAACTGCTGGGTTAAGTTTTTAAATTACATTTTGTTAGTTAAGTACATTTAATCCATAGTTTACCCAAATTTAGGTTGAATCAAACCCAGATTTTCTTTGTAGTAGTGTATAAAAGCTATAATCAGTTTACTTTTTCCTCAGGCTTTTTGTTTCTTCCTTGTAGTGAATTTTCATTAATGGACACCACACAATCCAGAGCAGCAAAGATGCACCAACATTGCATGCAGTGTATCATTTTATTGCCCACACAGTACAATAGAAATGTGAAAAGTTGAACAGCAGCCTCTCCTGTAGACTGAGCAAACCTTTATAAAGTTCCCTTGGAAAATGTGACATTCAGCACAAACAACATGTGCACTCTCCGCTGCATTTGCTGCCTTATCATACAGTCAGTATGTCTGGGTGTGGGAGGGCTGCGTGGCCACATAATGTCATGCCAGCTAGAGTCAGTGTGACATTTCATCATAGGCAAGACTCACACAGTATTAATAAAATATTACAACATTTCCTCTGCACATCACCACTCTAACAACACGCATAGATGTGCTGACTTTAATGAACTGTTTTTTATTTAACATTTTTTTTTTGCAATTTTTACATTGCTTGCAGTGTTGATTGACCTGCTATACTTGCATTTGAGCAAAATTAACTTGAATCTAAACAAAGTATGAGCGCACATATTCGATTGGTATTCTATGATAGTGTTCTTTGGAAAAATGAACAAAATGTAATCTTCATTTTTAGACATATCCAGTGCACAATCTGCAGATTTAGAGATGGATGTTTTACATTTGCTTGTTTTTGTAAGAACCTTCGCCTTTGAAAAAAAATGTTTATTCCAGCTGTAGACAATCTTTTTGTCTTAGAAATTGTTTTATTTGTTTTTTTTTGTCACTGTCTACTTAAGAAAGGAAAAGTATGCTGCTGTTTATCAGTGTTTTTATTTATTATTTGGATAATTATAAGTTGTATATTAAATGTACATTTATTAAAATGTATATTATTAAACATTTTAAACATAATAAACATTTAAGGCATATTGTTTTTGCCTATTTTAACATTTAGATACACTTAACATTAAATTGAAAAAATACTATACGTTTATCATAATGTGATTCATAATTTTTTATTTCATAATTTCACAATGAGTCATAATTTTTAAACAATTCAACAAGTTATTGTGGTTTTATTTGTTTTTAGCATCAAAATGGTTTTACATTTTCAGGTTGGAAATTTTGAAAATGGTTTTAAATTGTATTTATTGTTTTTAGGCCTTGACATCAATATAAATAAGAATTGAAATTACATCTGTATCAACAAACTAAAACTTAATTTTGTCTACAATCTACAGTTAAACTGTATTATTCACTTCCACACAGCCCTATGATAAATTAAAAGGCTGTGGGATACTGCAGAAAGATTTGGTTGATTGATTAATTTACTTTGAAAGTTTACTTACAGTTGTAATCAAGCTACAGTTTATTTATGTCCAGCAGTGATCAAGTAAGGTTGTCCCATTTGGCTAGCTGATGATTTTTAGGGTTAATACACATTGACTAGGTCCTGAGTTTATGCTGCAAAACATTTAAATCAGGCTAAAAGAATAAAAACTACCATGATCTAAAAGTTCTGAAAATGTAAGCAGTGTTGTAAGAAAAGCTGTTTAATTTAGAGAGCACCGTGTTTTTAATGGCTGACTTCCTGCAGTAAAAGCTTTTTAAAATTTCTCGCTGTGCTGAGGCGCCTTTTTTAGAGCGAGATTTCACTTTTGATATTTCCGCATGAGTTTTTGTCAAGGGAAAATTCTGCGGCAGGAACCCTGTCATATCTCGGTTGAGTGAGAGGCTGACTTGCAGGATTTTTCTTCTTAAAATCTGTTCAGTCTTAAAATCCAGTTCAAATCCAATCTCTGCAGGTCTCTTCTTTTTTCTGTCTCTAAAGGCAGTTTTCTTTAACAGAGTTTCTCCATTAAAGCAAAGCCTATTCACAAATATGGAAGGTAATTTGGAATAAGGTGAACCAAATATAGACTGATTATTTCTGTTTGATAAAATGAGCCTTAAACTATTTCAACTGTTTTTAGTATTCGTAGTTGCATTAACATAAAGGTTGTTGAACCAAATAAAGAGTAGATTTGATAAAACAAGCAATAGTGTTTTTTTGTTTTTTTAGTAAGTGTGAACATTAAACCTTAAACCATTAAACCTTGGTGTATACCAACCAAGTAGACTGAGAGACCACTGAATTGCCTCCAAAATCTGCTTTCAAACAAATGGTTCAGTTAAAATATACCAAAGTACGAAAAATGAACCTTGAAAAAAATCGAATGCATATCTGTTTTATTATCACAAGTTGCAGTGTTCTCAATTGATAAAAAATGGCATCATAATATGTTAAAAAAATCTCATTTATCCCAAAAAATGTATTGCTGGATATTCAGTTAGTTCATCATAAAATACATCAGAATTCACAATACGTGTTCTGTTTTTTTTCTTTAGGTTCAGTCTTAAAGTATCTAAAAAGCGGTAACTTTTAGTAATCTAAAAATCACTATTTACTCTCACACTAGAGGTTCTACTTTTTTATTTATTTTTTATTTCTTCTGTTGAACACAAAACAAGATATTCTAAACAATGCTGAAACAAAGCAGCCAATGACATCCATAGTAGGAAGTAGGAACACAAAATACTATGGAAATCAATGGCTGTTTTTCCCCAACATTCTTCAGTATATCTTACTTTGTGTTCAACAGAACAAAGAAACTGAAACAGGTTTGGAACAAGTGCAGCATGAGTAAATGATAGCAGAATTCATGAATTATCCCTTTAAAAATTACTAAAAATACTAAATGAGCCTGGACTAAATGTGTAATTTTCTCTAAACTACAAGTGTGAACTCCCTAAACCAGGTTTATTGCAGAATAATCTCATTGATCTGTCTGTGTTTTTCTTTCAGATGGTACCATGGAATGTTGGACCGAACCATTGCTGAAGAGCGATTGCGTCAGGCTCGGACAACGGGCAGTTACCTCATCAGAGAGAGCGACCGCCGGCCTGGCTCCTTCGTACTGTCCTTTCTCAGCGTGACCAGTGTGGTCAATCACTTCAGGTGAGTGGCCTTTACTTTCACAAGATTTAGTTTCATCAAGCATTTAGTACATTTTAAATGATATTACTAGGGATGCACCGAAATGAAAATTCTGGGCCAAAACTGAAACAAAAAAATTCTGGATTCACTTGGCCGAAAACCAAAAATGGTTCCATCAGTAAAAACCATCATTTAAAAAGGCTCAATTGCGTCCCAAACAGAAAATGAAAATAAACTATATAGAGTGATTCAGAATAGGGCTGTATTTATTTTGTATTATAGTTGACCAGGAGATACAGAATTGTTTTTAATTACTCTATTTATATGGAATTTATACAATTTATGCAAAAAAAAAAAAATTCTTACAATTTTTCTCGTTTCTTGTCCAACTATCTACATTTCAAAGAGAATTTTTTTAACTTATCCCACTGACAGATAATTTTACTTGTTTTAAGGAAAAAGTCTTAATTTCGACTGATTTCTTTTGAAGTAAAAAAATTACTTGATAAAATAATTTTTGGATATTTGGACTAGAAACGAGACAAAGCAAAGTAAGAAAAGCATTTGTTTACATTGTGATTATTCCATTTCTGTACCTGAATACACTTTAAAAAAATCATCAGGTTGCACAATACTGGAATTCGGTACCAATCTATACAAAAATTTAAAAACGTCCATTTCCTGCTATCATTTGAGCACTATTGAGCGCATTCTTAAACACCGCTTGATTTGCCATTGTGTTCACGTGCTCAACAGAAATCGTTTTAAATCGCAGCGTTTTAAAGCCGCGATTCATCAGCAGATTGCTCGTATGTGAAGATGAAGCACGTGAACACAATGGCAAATCAGCGGGGTTTCAGAATGTGCTCAGTAGCGCTCAAATGTTTGCGGGAAATGGATGTTTTTAAAATTTCAGTATCGATTGGTACTAAATTCCAGTATCGTGACAACCCCAAAACTGTATTCATATCGCAATATTTATTGCAGAAAAATGAAATATCGCAATATCAGATTTATCCAATATTGTGCAGCCCTAATTCAGAACTAGAATAAAATAGTCATTTCAAGATGCAAATATGAAATAAAAAATAAACTTTGCAACCTTATCTAAAAATAAAATTACTGTAGAGTTTAAACATTGCTGAATAAAACTGAAATGTTTTAACATTGTTGTTAAATTATTATATTGTTGTTATTTTTATCAAATTGTATGTTGACGCTCCTGTTTTTCAGCAATGTTTAAACTGTACAGTAATTTTTTTTTAGCATATTTTAGCATTTAAGCATAATAAATTTCATTTATTAACATACAGAGGAACTATTACTATATGCCTGATGTAATGTATAAATGTACATTTGAATAATTTATTCATCATTTACTTACTCATTCTGAATGATCATAAAACCGCCAACTACTCTTAAATATCATGTTTGTAAATAATGCTATACTTAATTTAGTAGTGAAAAATTAATCATTAAAAAAAAGTTCAACAAAAAAATATATGAAAATACAATCACGAAGCACATTATACATGTGCTTTAAGTCAAGAAAACAGCATTTGTAGCTGTATTTATGCTTACAAATGTCTATTAATGTAGAGGTAATGCTTAGCAAATGTTGACTTTTTGACTATTTGCTAATGCTTAATCAATCATTCATAGTGTGCAATTATTATGAAGCGTTACAGATAATATTAATAACATAAACTTGACCCTAAACAATTGAAAAACATTGGAAGCAAGCAAACAGTCAGAAGAGCCAACAATTTTTTGAAATAGCAAGTAAAGATTAGATTAGCTTGCAAATGCAGCTCACATCTCTGAATAATAAAAACTGTATGCTCAGGGTATTTACAGCAAAGGTTACAGTTCAAGCTGCACATCATCAATAATGAACCAGCGTATGCATCTTATAATGATCTGCTCATAAAGGAACAAGCATTAAACAAAGTCTTTTAATAGTATATTAAATTTAAACCACAAGCCACAATCTTCACAAGTGTTGCATTTCGATTGTGCCACTGAACAAAGCTCTCATGTTTAAATAAACACGACCATTTGCACTACTCGAGTTTTACAGCCACTGCATGTGCCTTTTGAACATCTGTTGAATGTTTGAAGCGACTCAGTCAATACTTTATCCCAGCAAATGTCAGTCTAATTTATTCTGCCATTGTAATTTCAATGCTCTAAGATGAAACATTTTCTCTACTTCATGTGTGTTTTTAGGATCATTGCGATGTGTGGAGATTACTACATCGGTGGACGACGCTTCTCGTCCCTGTCAGACCTCATTGGTTATTACAGCTATGTGTCTTGCCTACTGAAAGGCGAAAAACTGTCATCCCCAGTAGCTCCCCCTGAGGTACATGTTCTATTCGTGTTTGTTGCTATATTTAAAGTATGCATGAACTGGAATCGTGGAATTTTGTTCATAATTTCCCCATAGCAAACTAACTGTAAGAGGGTTAAGATTATTTTAGCTGAAGCCATCAAACATCAAAACTCGGGCTGCACGATATTAGAAAATTTTGATATTGTGTTATTTTGTTTTGCTGTGAAATATATTGCAATATGAATACAATTTCACCAGATAGCTCTTTTTTGAGAGAATGAATCAATTTCAACTTATTTAGGATTATTCTGGAAGATTATGGGATTGTTCTGGAATATTATTGGGAAGATAGAAGTGAAATATTTTATATCACATTATTCACGTACAGAATAATCAAATGTACAACCACTGTAACAACGCTGACTGTACAACTAGATGTAGTTATTTATACAATCAAACACTGTATAGTCTTCATTGTATAAATAATTCAATAGATACATCTTTATTAGTTACAAACAGTACAATTTCATGTGCCTGAATAATTTAATGACTCTGCTTACACAGTCACAGGCCTTAAAAACATATGCAAATGATAAACTTTCACTCCATTATGGTTAAACTCTTCGGTGACTCCAAAAATCTTGTGTGTTCTGATCTGTGGCTCCTGCTCAACTATAATCCCAACATATAAACTCAGCATTGCATTTCCTGCGATGTGACTATTGCTGATGTGCACATTGCGATATCGATGCTGAAACTGCAGCCCTTGTCAAAATCATCAAAGCCGTCAAAGAGCAAATGGTCATACTTTGATTAAAAACAAACTTTTTTTTTGTGGATATGCGCTAGCAAAATAAACATGATAAATTTTGATTTTACACAGACTTTAAGATGAAGCTATGTATTTGGTTCAGTGGTGGTAATATGTGCTGGTGGTGTTTTAATAAGCTCTCATTCTCCTTGTAGCCAGTGGAGGACCGGCGACGAGTGAGGGCCATACTTCCATATACCAAAGTGCCAGAAACTGATGAGATCAGGTATAAAAAACCTTTTTACAAACTCATGCTATCTAACATTGCTGCATCCAGACAGTGTCCTGCATGTTTGACGAAATGAAATGCATATGAATTGAATTGCTTTAAACCATCGATGCGTGATTTGTATGTTAGTTGTGATTTCGACTGTGACCTTAGAATAAAATACAAAAAATATCAAATATAAACTTAAAATATAAACAAAATAGTCTTAAAATCTTATCATTTGGAAACACTGTTCTTTGGAGTTTGCCTAAATCGACTGCAAACTTGCATATGAATTAAAGTGTAATATGGTCAATCTGGTTCCTTCAGGAGGCCACTTGTGTAGTTTTCTGCAACAAAATCTTTGATCAAATCTCAATGTCATACTGCATTAAGTCCAAACATGAGTTTCAGCTATGTTGTTTTGGGGTTTACAGTTAGCTTTTTGAGTAACTTTTTGTTGTTATTTTTAAAAAATAAAAACTTGGTTTATAATGCTGATATATGTTTTCATATAAGTTATCATGAAATGCAAGTTGAGATTGTACTTTTTTCGTTATTGTGTCATATATCTGAGTGAAATGGCTACTGAAATGAGAAAGAAAACAGAGGGCGGAGCATAATTCCGTACATCAGGAATTGATTGAATTGGTGGTTGCGTGGCATTACTAACAAAATGGAGGCAGACTCATGGTTGACATCCTCACATGTATAATTTTTTTTTACTGAGGTGAGGAGACTTACATGTTGACAATAATAAGGACACCATATTTATTTGATTTCTAACCACTACGTCCACTGAGAAAACAGACAATGAGACAGACCCTCGATAGCCCTGCCCTCATGGAATTACATAAAAAAACATACGTTGTTTTGAATGGCAGTTTGCTTAAAGATTGAGATTATTAATGCACAGATATTACATGTAGCACTTACGGATGCAACGATTAACCGATTTCACTATTAACCGCGATTTCATTCGTCACGGTAATTAATCGTAAAGGCTTCTCAACACCGTGGTTCTGCACTGCAACTAAACTAATTTTGTAATATAGTTGATCAAAATGCAGATCAGAGGTTCAGCAGCCTTTGACTACATTTGTTTTCTTTAAAAGGGAAATATTTAGCTAATATGTAGCTTAGATTTACATTACATAAATACTATTTTATTTATTTATTTATTCGTTGTTCTGTCATTTATTTTCAGTGTAAAATTATTACTTATGTTTAAATGCCAATTTCACTTATATATTTGTTATTTAATATTATATATATATATATATATATATATATATATATATATATATATATTTATTTATTTTATTATTATTATTATTTTTAAATAACACTTTAAAATATAAGGAGTTTTCATTGTTTTTTTCTAAACTAGTAGTGTTTTGAAAGTAATGAACGCACAATAATCTTGATAACCGTGATTATTCCTCAGACTATAACCATACAACCAAAATTTATAATCGTTGCGTCCCTAATAGCACTACAGTATTACTTACAAAAAATAAAAAAATGTAACATTTTGAATTCATGAATTCATGACAACTTTAAAGTATGTAAGACAACTTTTCTTTTTACTGTTTACATTCCCTCATGTTGTTTAAAGCCTTTATGAGTGTCTTTCTTCTCTTGAACACAATATATTTTTAAAAATGTTGGTTCATGGTGCCGATTGACTTCCATAATAGGAAAACTATTACTATGGAAGTCAGTGAGTACCATCAACTATTCTTCAAAATATCTTCTTTTGGGTTCAACAGAAGAAAGAAACTCAAATAGGTTTTCAACAAGTAAAGAGATACATTTTTGGGTGAACTATTTCTTTAAAATGTTTCAGATTTTTTAAAATTTGAAGCAGAAGATCATCCTAGTATTTTCTGACTATTCAAAAATATTAGTAATTTCATAAGCAGTTTCACATACTGCACATAACGGAAGTGTCTGGTCTTGGGGCATCTGGTAATAAATAAGGGAATGTGTTAGTGTTAAATAAGAAAGACATCAATAATGTGCAGTACTGGGGTACTCCAGGACCAGGATTGAGGTGATTCACTCGAGTAGCAGTTTGGAGCAATCTTTTGCAATCTTTTGTTGTGTTCAGTAGCACTTCTAGTAAGCTACAAAATGTAGCAGTACAAGAAAGCAATTTAGATAGCAAGAAAAGCAGGAAAATCCTGTTTCACAGACTATTTCACAATCTGAGTTTAAACATTTTTAAATAACATTTGGAACATTTTAGGCCACTTTTCAGCCCACTGATTTCAGTGTGCTCTATATAGATATATATATAGTGTGTGTGTGTGTATGTATGTATATATATACACCCTACAGTACTTTCATTATTTGAGAAACCAGTGTTTTCTGCCAGTCACATTTATAACTATTTTTGCGTTTTTGTAATCTTCATCAGATTTTTTTGTTGTTGAAAATATTTTTCTCTTCTGTATTCTTTGTGTGTCTGTTAGTTTTCTTAAAGGAGACATGTTTATCGTTCACAATGAACTGGAAGATGGTTGGATGTGGGTGACCAACGTTCGGACAGAAGAACAAGGCCTTATTGTAGATGATCTTGTGGAGGAAGTGGTATGTCTCTCTGAGCTTTTAACCTGTAAAAGCTCTTTACAAAAGTCATTTTGTGATCTTCCTGTGAATTTGCATATAGATTAATGGATTCATTTCAATTTATTCTCAGGGTCGGGAAGAGGATCCCCATGAGGGAAAAATGTAAGTCTCTTTAGTATAATACAATATATCTTTTAACAGCCATTTGAAAATGAACACTGGTGGAACAGCTGTAATGTAATGAAATATGTTGTGATTTTTGTACATTCTTTTTTGACTTTTAAATGGCTGTCAATGTGTGTTTTATATTAATAATTGTGTATTTCCAGAATTTACACAATCTACCAAATGTTAACATCTAAACCTTTGATCTCTTAGTCTAACCTAATTTCAACCAACTGACCAATCTAAACTTAAGAATTATGAAGCAGTCATTTCAAACATGACTTCTGCCTAGGTAGTAGTGCTGCATAATTAATCGAAGGCGATTATCTGCACATTTTGTCAGTAAAGTCAGTTCTGTAATTAGCAGTACACTAGATCACCTCACACTGCTCCGAAACGTTTTGAAACACCCAGGTCACATGACTAAATCGATTCAAAGCATCTGTCATTTCAGAAGCGTTTTGAGACCTGGCGAATCTGCGTTTTTTTATTCACAGGGTCGGAAGCAAAATCTCATGTAGCCTAGTGGACCGTGTATGTGCATAGAGTAAATGTGATGCAAATGTCCTGAGTTTGAATCCCAGCTTGTACAAATACTAAGAAATTGTGACTTGATGTTTTTAATAACAATTAATTGTTTTTTTATGACCAAACAAGACATATTTATTCATAAAGTGTTTATTCAAATGTCAGACCAATGTAAAAACAAAACACGTTACAAGAACAGAGCATTTAAAAAACATATTTTCTATAGTTGCGTCACCCTATATTCAAACCCATAATCTCTGCTAACTAGTCAGGAACACTTAGCGCTTCACTAAATCACTTGACACCTCAGTTATACAATGTGGGGTATAATTCCTCAATTTGCATAACTGTTTCTTTGCAGAAGCTGTTCCAGACCAATACATAAAAAAATGACCACTAGGTGTCACTGTAGAGTCAGGTTTCAAAACTTTTCAAAGCTTCAACACATTTGCTTCGACTGTTTCAGTGTTTTCTGCCCATCACTAATTTGTGGATGTGTGGAGTTTCAGCGTGAGAGCACCCTCTGGTCTTCAGAGACTATTTACTACTGATCACACAACCGTGCTTCCCTGAAAACATGTGCATGACAATCGCTGCTTTTGATTAATCACAATTGCGAGTTCATTTATCATGCAGCCCTACCAGCTAGTTTGGGTTAGTTTAGTGCTCTAGCTTCTGCCAGAATCCAATGGTGCACGTATATGTACGAACATGAGCATTTGAGCCTCCTGCTGTGGCTCTGATCAGAGAGCAGCTTTAATAGAGATGTGCTGATCCCTTGCACTGTGACTCTAGTGGTCTCGCTGACTCACAGAGCCTGAGGTGCTGCCCTCTGCCCTGCTTACTTATCTCTCGTTTCCTTTTCCCTCATGTTTTCCTTTTTTATCTTCACAGCTGGTACCACAGGAAGATCAGCAAACAAGAGGCTTACAACCTGCTAATGACAGGTACATAAACATACGTCAGTGCACACAGCAAATAATTGCTCTACCATTCATTCCAAAATAAAAGTGAATGATTATTTGCCTTTTTTATTTCTTGTGCATTATTAACTGGACATACTCATTTTATCTAATTTAACATTAAAGGTCCCGTGAAGTGCTTTGGAATGTGCATTTTCTTATTCGATGTTTGATGTAATCTCAACTGAAAAATGAAGAAAGGGTTGAACATAGAGTAGCTCCTCCCCTTTAAAAAAAACAGCCAATATCGTTTGGGTTTTATCACAGCTCTGCCAGAGAGAGTGGCAAATGAGAAGGCTCTTAAAGTGGGTGGGACATGTCAGATACTAGAGAGCCTTTGATTGGTCAAGCTTTGATGAGAAACTGAAGTATGAGGTGATGTGAAAAAAATAGTTGATCCATTTAGGCGGAAGTGACAAACTGCAAGCTTTGCATGTTTATATCTTCACTGTAAAAATGCTATTTGTGAAATTAAGTTAACTTATTAGTTTTTACAAAAAAAACCTCAAGAAACACCCACAAAAACTCAAGAATTGTGTTGTTTCAGCTCATTTTATTTCATAAGTAATTTGAACAAACAGCAAACGATTGTTCTAAACACAAATATTGTCACTTTTGTTACATACTAGCTTATAGATATCCTTAAAACGTACATACCGATACTAACATCTAAAAACTTTATTTTAATTTCACGGGACCTTTAAGATTTGGCTTTGGTTATAAAATATGTTTTTGCCATAATCTAAAGGCTTGTGCACACCAGGATGCTTTTGAGCATTGGTGCACACACTCATACAAGATTTGTTTAAGGAACAAACTAAATAATGCCAAACGTCCACTGTTGGAATAAATATTCCTTTAAATAATAAACAAATAATTGTAATTACATATTCATTAACTCTTCTGATTTATGAAGGCATCATAATAAGGTATTAAATGATTCAGTTGTTTGACTGCACTTAGGCTCAGGTTAGCATAGATAACAACTGTTGAATTTTATTTATTTTTTACAAGAATTAGAGGCAAATTATTTGCATAAAAGCATAACAGAAGCTGTCATTAATTCATAACTGCCTTTGAAGTCAGCTCAAAAGCAGGTCTAACGCTCGTTTCTTCTCTTAGTTGGCCAGGTCTGCAGTTTTCTTGTCAGGCCCTCAGACAACACACCGGGCGATTACTCCCTCTTCTTTCGTACCAATGAGAACATCCAAAGGTTCAAGATTAGCCCCACACCCAACAATCAGTACATGATGGGAGGGCGGTACTATAACAGGTAGAAATGCAGGCAAAGGTTTAAATGCCTGAAAGCATCCTTTGATTTGAGAATGAACACTCATAACCCTCATAAATATACATTGTTTTTCTTTATACAGCAACTTTTTTTTTCAAGGCCATGTTTGTACTACAGCAAAAAAACTTTCAGTATGACTATAAATGATATGTAAACTGGTATTCAAACTCACACTGGTAACATTTAACTGAATAAAGCACACAATCAGCACCTGAGGTGATCATTGTTATAGTAGTTTATGCTATGTTCAACCACGGTGTTGCAGAAATAGGCACTGTTAGTAAAATAGGAATTTTGTTTGTCACCATCATGAATGGTTAGGACAAAAACCTCCCTTTCACATGGGAAAAAAATATATTTTAGAGTGTCAGTGTCATGCTGAGATATGGTTTGAGACTTCCTTCTCACTCTAAGACCCTGTTTGCACCTGATATTAAGGTATCAACACCAATTAACTGGTGTTTTTCATAAGATAAAGCTATATGGATGTTTTATTTCATGTGTATTGTCTTTAATTTGCTTTTAATAATTGTATTCTATTCAAACGCAACACCCAGGGATGCTGTTTAAGGCTTGAAAACGGCATGATTTTACATGAACAGTCTTTTTGAGTGATCAATTCCTGATCCTCTGCATGATGTTTTTTATGCACCTAATTTAATTATGGTAGAAGATGCTAGCAATGCATTAATGATGCTAAAAGTGTGGTAAAAAAAAACATGCAAGCAATGTTCTGAAATATGACACAGCATAAATGTTGCATGCTCTCAAAGTTTGAACTTTGTTACTTCCTAGCTGTGTTTCTGTCTGATGTAATAATACTACTAATTATTCAGACTTACAACTTCTTTAAGTGGAACACATTCAAAGCTTAGTAATAATTAGTCTTGTGATTTGTATTTTATTATCTAGTTTTTGATGCAAAGATTAATTAACAATGGTTATTCTAATACTATTAAATGTTTGATTTGTATATTATTGTTGTTGTTGTTGTTGTTAATGGTTTGTTTGTCTTCACATTTATTACTATTACAGTGCTTTAGAGTGTACAAAACAACTAAAGGCAATTAGGAAATAAATAAACTTGCTTGGGAATCATTTCTGCATGCACATAAGAAAACAACTTACTCACAAACATAATTTCTGTACAGACTAGTAACCAATTTCATAGATTTTCATTTTCTCTGCATGTCTCAATGAAGCATTTTAGAGATTTAACCTTGTCCCATATATTGTGCCGCACAGCAAATTTCATTAAAACGTTTCATTTAATACTTTTAAATTTTCCACTCAGTAATGAAAAATCACCAAGCTTTACTTTCAGCTGGTCTCTAATTAAGTAATGCTTTTTTCCACCCCACTCTCAGTGTTGACGATATCATCGAACGTTACCGAAAAGAGCAGATTGTGGAGGGCTACACCCTGAAAGATCCTGTCCCAGTGCAGGTAAATGAATGTCCCTGTAATAAACGCAAATATTGCTGAAGATCCTCTCAATAACAGGCATGACATTGTGTTGTTTTTTGTTGAATAGCAAAAAGAGCAAGTTCTCTCAGACTTGGTCGATGGCAGAGAAATATATAACACTATTCGACGGAAAACAAAAGATGCTTTCTACAAAAACATTGTCAAGAAAGGATATCTTCTCTTCAACAAAGGTACCCATGACTACTTTTTGTTTCCATCCAGCTGCACTTCTCACTGAGTTTGACACTAGTAGCGTTTATATTCATCGCTTAGTGGGACTTAGACTGATCTTGAGAGGATGTGGGTAATTTGAAGCACATAAGCCCCATGCGAGTGTCTTTGATCACCTGAGAAACGCAAGGGAAGGCTCTTCACAGACAGCTTAGGATGAGCCACGCTGAACAAAAAGCAAAAGCGTGTACCTGAACACACACAGCTGTCCAGTTCAATGACACTGGCTCTGCTTAATAAGAGATTTGGCACTCTGTGGGGATTGCTGCTGATGAAAGCATACAAGTCTGAATCGGTTCTGACACCCTGTCTGGTTAGTATTCAGCTGTTGTTTGTATCTAATATCCAGATAGTTTAATAGGTGCTAAAACCTTTATGCCTTAAATGCCGACTGTCATTTAGAGGCTCGCTGTTCGCAGATTAAATTTCTCAAATCAAAGGCATTAATAAATGAGATGTTCTGCAAGAATTGATATGTGTTTAGGCATTGTAGAAGATCTGTGGTTTATCTACACCTTGTTCTGCATGTTAAAATCAATTTCACGTTGGGCTGATTAGTGCAACATTGGCAGAAATATTTATCTCAGTTTTTAGGGGAATCTTCGCCTAAATATTATTAAAGAAGTTGTTTAGGCCTGTCACGGATAAATAAAGGCCAATTTATACTTCTGCGTTTAATGTGTGTGGTAGGTGGCAGGATCTGTGATTGGCCAGCTTGGTATAGTTGTGATGAGTGTGGCTGAGAGCTGTAGGAGCAGAGCGCGTGTGTTTAACAAGTCTTAAGTCCCATGAAGGAGCTCTTGATGGATACCTTTTTTCTTGTTTATTTTGTGAATAAAATGGTTTAACATTCGCCATTTCTCCCTTCTTACTTCCTTGAATGAGTGTGAGTTTAAGCTACTTCTACAGTAGCATTGCACCGATTTCTTGCATAAACTCAAAACACCTGAAAGAAACTCGACACAGTGACTACGTTTACATGGACATGAGTAATCGATTGATTTGCCTTAATCTGATTAAGACAATAATATGATTAAGGTGTTTACATGAGTTGATTTTTGAATGTTCCTTTCAGGATCCCGTTTTACATGTTATAGTGCATAATTCGATTAACTTCATTGTGTCACCACGCTATCCACGTTTCCTCCGGAGTTTCATGTAATTCGGGTGTTTCATTTTTGATTTGTCGACTTTAACTGCAGTTTGACACTTCCACTTTCATTCAGGAATATTTCATTTATGCCACCGTGACAAACTGAGGTATTGGATGCGACTACGATGTATAAGGACTTGGTGGAAGAGTGTTGTTTTAATGGAATTTGATACCGCACTCCAAATGGGAGACAAAAAAAAAAAATCTGCGTTGCGCGATGCAGGTGTCTGTGGTCCTACTGACTTGGTATGCAGAGAATAGTGTCAAACAGCCGTGTTTGTATGGACTATCCTGTTGCAAAATGCGGCGAAAAGTCCTACATGACGGTAATAGTCTGATTAAGGTGTTTACATGTCTGTACTGCACTTCAATAATACGACTAAAATCGGCATACTCCACATGTCTTAATTCGATTTCTGTTTAGTTCGATTATAACCTTAATCCGATTAAATTAATCAAAAACCGCTGTTTACATGGTAGACTCTTAATCAGAGTACTGTCTTAATCGATTATTGGAGTCCATGTAAATGTACTCAGTGACACAGACAGAAACCCCATTGCCTACTAGCATTTCAGATGTGTCATTGCAGAGCAACACAGATATAACACTAGTATAAATGTAAAATGCAAATGTAGCATAGATTGCATTTGTTCTACACACACACACTCTGCGAAGAATGTACTTTTTTATGTGTATGTAAGTGGTTTCAAAGTAATTACTCATTCAAAATAAGTACATATTTGACAATATCCATTGTTTAAAAACAGGTTACAAAACTTTTTATTTTGGTTGAAATGTACCAGACTTTGGTACCAACTGGAAGGGTTTCTGTATAATTTACAGTTTTAGATATGGGAGCTTTAATTTTTTTCACCTTAAATACAATTTGTTTGTTACATGGGTTTTCATCATAATTTATTCACATTTTTTATTATCAGATAAAAAGTTTATCCTACTCAGTTGTACGCATATGTTTTTCTATGCGCATTTTCAAAATGTATGGCGTTTCCATTCATTTAACATAGTTAATGTTAAAACGTTGATGTGGAAGCAAAATGCCTCATTTTAAAATAGAAAAACAATGTATAGAAATGTAGACATACCTTTGGCGATTCTCATCCTACATTTTCTTATTGGCATTCAGATGTTGCTTGTATTTAGTATTCAGCTGGTTGGATGTGCTCTAAAATCTTTTATTATACAGGCTCCTGAAAAAATAATTAACAAGCTTGTCTCTTAACAGTTTATTAGGTGAATAAATCAAGCGTCCTTCCATGTTTCGACTCGCTTGAATTGAGTTTTTACAGTTGTTCAGAAAGGTAAATACATCTTACTCACCTTTTCACGTATACTTCCACAGGTAAAGGTAAGCGCTGGAAACACTTGTACTTCATCCTGGAGGGCAATGACGCTCAGCTCATTTACTTCGAGAGTGAGAAACGAGCCACCAAACCCAAAGGATTGATCGATCTGAGCGTGTGCTCCGTGTATGGGGTCCATGACAGTCTGTTTGGCAGGTATGCTACTGTAATGATACACAAGCCACTAGTGTACTTGTATTTCTGAAAATGGTTTGCTATTCAGATTGGTTTAATATTTTGTGTGTAATTCAATGACAGCCAGACAGTATAGTTTAAGTGGCTGCACAAACATGACCAATGTGTCAAGCACTATTGATGTTGTCGTGTGTTTTAATGTTGATGCTATTATTGTGTCCAGGCCAAACTGTTTCCAGATTGTGGTTCAGCACTTTAGCGAGGAGCAGTACATTTTCTACTTTGCAGGGGAAACACCTGAGCAGGCACAGGTACATATCACTTTAACAGAGTACATTTTTTAACTAGTTTTTATAAGTATCAGGGTTTATTTAGGTCTTTAATAGTATTTTTTTATAGTTTTAAAACAGAGCAGGTGTTATGGCATATATTGAGAATGTGTGAAATTTTGTTTGTTTGTTTTCTAATACAAATATCTAAACCTCCCTACATCGAGACATTTGCTTGAGATGCAAAATTTAAGTTGTGTCTTTTGAGAAATGAAACAAAAATGAGTTCTTGCTTCAAACGAGAACTTGAAATAACTCTCAGTGGGTTATAATTTTTCAGTGGATTTTTCTGAAAATGAAGAAACATTACCTCTTCACAGTGTGATTAGAAGGTTCAGAACAAACTATATCCATATTCTAGTTTGTGGAAGAGGAATTACTCAAACCTTTTATCATTTGTTTTACTAATAATTAAATGTAGAAGAAAACGAATGAAAGTTATATTTTCAAACTCTGTTGTTGTTGTTGTTTGCTTATTGTAAATGTACACTTTTAGAAAAGGTATTCATTACCTCCAGAGACCCTATTATATTATGTTAAATTGTTTTGATCTTTCTCATATTTGACTGCATATTTTTACTTTTATTTTAGACTGTATATATTTATTTATTTTTTTACATATAAATTATTTCAAATAATAAATATTAACAAAAATATAATTTGTATGGATTTAGTTAACTATTATAACAACAAATGGGGTTCAGAGTAGCTTTTTTTTTTTTTAAAGTCTGTTAGGCTGGGTTTATTTGATAAAAAATACTCGATAATATTGTGAAATATTAATACAACTTAAAATAAGTCTTTCTATTACAATATATTTTAAAATATAATTTATTCCTGTTATAGCAACACTGAATTTTAAGGTATTTTATTGTTATCAGTGTAAAAATATATAATTTTGAATAATATTTTGTGGGTTTATTTGTTGGAATTGTTTAAGGATTGTTTTAAATTTCAAAATACTGCATATATTTGAGTGTACTATTATTGTAACCACGTAAAGATCTTTATTGTGACTTCTGAATGAATGAATGACCCCACTACTGACACAAAAAAATCTGGTCCTTTTTTGACTGAAATTTGTTTGTAATGTATAAATCAAGTTTTTGCAAAAGTGTTAAATAAATCTTCCACCCACAGGACTGGATGAAATGCCTTCAGACGTTCTGCAATAATCTTCGAAAACCCTTACAGACCACATTCAACAAGCGTTTGCGTCAGGTAAGTGTGACCAGCCGCTGTGTGTCAACTCTCACTGTTCCCATGAATCGTTATCTGCTGTTCCTTTAATCATGAGATAAGGTGTTTGGATGCCTGTGAATGTGCTGTCAGAAGAGGCCACAGCTGAACCGTCTGCATGCTGGTGAACAGGCCGATGAAAACCTCTTTCCAAGCACCTGATCCCCAAACAGGCTATTTGGGCTAAATCTAAAAAGCACATCGTCATTTTCATTACCACAGGCATATTTTTGGGAAAAGATCCATACGTGTCATTTTGCGTCTGACATCTCATCATTTATTCATTACAGAGAATGGAAAAATGTCACGTTTGCCTCTTGCCTTAGGTTAGCAGTTTAGTCCTGTATGTGGAAGAAGCTCACAAACTTCCCATCAAACACTTCACCAACCCGTACTGCATCATCTCGCTGAACAGCGTGCAGGTGGCCAGGACTCATCCCAGAGAGGGACAAAACCCTGTGTTCACCGAGGAGTTCATCTTCGAGTGAGTGTAATTCCAGTGTTCCCATTGGTCATGTAATTTCTGCAATATTTTTGAATTAGGGCTGCACGATATTGGAAAAATATGACATTGCGATATTTTGTTATTTTGCTACGATACATATTGCGATATGAATAAAATTTTACCAGATGATTTGAATAGCTCTATTTGGAAAGATTTCACTAATTTAGATCGACTAGGAGGATCAAGTCTTTTTCTGTGCAGCGCATCTGCATAAATTATAATCAGAATCAGAAAGAGCTTTATTGCCAGGTATGTTCACACATACGAGGAATTTGTTTTCGTGACAGAGCTTCTACAGTGCAACAGAATTACAGAGACAGGACAAAAAACAGATAATAAATATATTTTAAAAATAAAAGTAATAGTGAATGCAAATATACAAATTGACAAGTGTATGTACAGGTATATTACTATATACAATGTTAAATGGCAGCTGTTATGTGCAAATTAGCATGTAAAATATGCTGTTAAATAAGTGTTTATGTGTATAAAAAGTGTATAGCAAGTAGTGATGTTTGTTTCATAATTACTATCATCAAGTGTTCATGAGATGGATTGCCTGAGGGAAGAAACTGTTTCTGTGTCGGGCTGTTCTGGTGCACAGTGCTCTGTAGCGTCGACCAGAAGGTAAAAGTTCAAAGAGGCAGTGTGCTGGGTGTGAGGGGTCCAGAGTGATTTTGGCAGCCCTTCTGCTTGCTCTCGATAAATACAGTTCTTGGAGAGTAGGGAGGATTGTACCAGTAATTCACTCAGCAGTCCGAACTATTCGACGTAGTCTCCGGAGGTCAAATTTCGTAGCTGAGCTAAACCAGACAGTTATTGAAGTGCAGAGGACTGATTCAATGATGGAAGTGTAGAACTGTTTCAGCAGCTCCTTTGGAAGGTTGAACTTCCTCAGCTGACGAAGGAAGTACAACCTCTGTTGAGCGTTTTTGACAATGGAGTCAATGTGAGTGTCCCACTTCAGATCCTGAGAAATGGTGGTGCCCAGGAACCTGATTGACTCCACTGCTGCCACAATGCTGTCCATGATGCTCATTGGGGGGAGAGCAGGGGGGTTTCTCCTGAAGTCTACTATCATCTCCACTGTTTTGAGCGTGTTCAGCTCCAGGTTGTTGTGACTGCACCAGACAGCCAGCTCCTTAACCTCCTGTCTGTAAGCAGACTCGTCACCGTCCTGAATGAGGCCGATAAATAACAATCAAAAATAAATAAATAAATAAACAGTGCTTTATGGTTAACAGTCTAACTATAGTCTAACAGTATTCCAGTACAGAAATTGAAATTCATATGTAAAATAACATGGTCATCATTGTATAAATAATTTAAAAATAATAATATTTAATAATATCTTTAGGCGACGTGGTGGCGCAGTGGGTAGCACAATCGCCTCACAGCAAGAAGGTAGCTGGTTTGAGCCTCGGCTGGGTCAGTTGGCTTTTCTGTGTGGAGTTTGCATGTTCTCCCCGTGTTCGCGTAGGTTTCCTCCGGGTGCTCCGGTTTCCCCCACAAGTCCAAAGACATGCGCTATAGGTGAATTGGGTAAGCTAAATTGTCTGTAGTGTATGTGTGTGAATGAGTGTGTATGGATGTTTCCCAGTGATGGGTTGCGGCTGGAAGGGCATCCGCTGTGTAAAACATATGATGGATAAGTTGGAGGTTCATTCCGCTGTGGCGACCCCAGATTAATAAAAGGACTAAGCCGAAAAGAAAATGAATGAATGAATAATATCTTTAATAAATAATGTAATCCAGCGATGTGACTATTGCAGATACACACATTGCGATATCGATGCTCAAACAATATATTGTTCAGCCTTGTATTGAATTTTAAAAGGTGTATTCCTGAGATTGAAAGTCAGGGAATTTTATTAATTTGTTTTGTCCAATTCATGGAATGTGTCAAGTATAGTTGTTTGTCATTTATTATCTTTCATACCATTTATCAAAATGTGTTTTTTCTGTACTCTGATTTTCTTTTATCATGTTGTTTTGTCTATTTGTTATGGTTAGGCTATTATTAGCTGACATTTTATTCCTTTACCGCTTGTCAGCCGGCAATCAAATGCAGTCACCATGCTGTACCTATTAAAACACTGTTTGTGGCTGGTTTCATCTGCTCAATCAGTCAGATTGAAATTTTTCAGATTGTTATGCCCTAAAATTTCTTCCTTTTCTCAAAATCTGTGTTGTTTTGCTGTGGCTGAATGTGCATTGCGATGATGTCACATTATGCACATCTAAAGTGGGTCACACACCTAAATTGAATCGCATTGCCATGCTGTGTTTATTATCTTGCGGTATCACACATTGGATGAACACTTTCCATATGAGAATATAATATTATTTAACGTTAAACAGTGTGCTTGCTGGCCAAAACCTGTAGGAAAACTGTTTAAAAAAAAATAGTAAACTTCACAACATTTTGCATCATTTGCTTGATCGTATTAAATTCAGCAGTCACAAAATCACTCAATTCTGTAGGGACTGATCGACATATCTGCCTGTTTTTCTGTTCATTATAGGTCATGGAAATTCAGCTTTTTATTCAATTAAAGTCAGTGAATTAAACATTTGGCTTAGAGTGGGAACTGTTATTCTGACTTTCAACACTCATTTTCAAGTTTGAAAGTGAGGCTTGATTCAGGTTGTGATTATAATTTCTCTTTCTCTCTCTCTCGCAGTGACCTGTCGAGCGACATCAACAGATTTGAAATAAGCTTAAGCAACAAGTCCAAGAAAAGCAAAGAAAGTGACATCTGTGAGTATAGCTTGAATAGCACAATTAAGTGCACAGCATGCCATATTATTTGATAATTGTCAGAAATAGTCCTAAACAGAAATAGAACTGTGTAAAGCCACATAAAACAAAAGCACAAATGCTACATATATGCCAAGTTATTAGCTGAATTAGCTAAGGTGATGTGATGGCAAGCCGCAGATACATGTCACTCAAATGACCAGACAATTAATTATGCTGAATTTTTTGCCTTAATAGAAATTAAATGGATGAGTTATAAAAAAAATCCACCCTCTTTCACAGTTGTCATGAGAAGTAATATAAGCTGTATACACAAACCATTTATTGTACCAGACTGTAAATCTTTTTTCTGATGTAAATTTGGGCATTTTAACATGGGAGTCTATAGGATTTGACTTCCTTTTGGAGCCAGCCTTAAGTGGCCAGTCGAGGAACTGCAGGTTCAGTCACATCCATATTGGCTTCAGGACAGAAAGCAGGAAGTTGTCATTTGGTTATAACACCTTTACATTAGTGCTAACCATGTTGGAAAGAAGAGTTTCTTAACTCTTAACTTTTTATAAAAAACACTGTTTATATGAGAATACCACAAGGTAGGTGTAGATGTAGAGGTGTAGGTGTGAAATGCTGTTTTATAAGGCATGAAGAATTCTTGTTATTGTTAAAGATTTAAATATAAAATGTATTTAAATAGCATAAATGTACCCTGTAATACATAAGGCAGTTGTGGCAAAACGTTCAATTTAGACTGACCTTTCAATGGAAACAGTATTTGAGGCATAATATCACTAACCACTGTCTGTTTCAAGGGTAGAAAAGGGGAATTCAAAGCTTATGTTTTTGTTAAAGCAATAATTCAACTTACAATAAAACAGTATAGCATATTAAGATAACTGTTTCTTTTTTTCTGTGAGAACTAGGTATATGCTATCCCTCATCTGCATTGGATGTAATTTTGATGCTTGTTGCTGTGTATATAATAAGTATAAAAATGACTGTAAACTTTTCTGAAAATCTGAAAAAAGTCCAGTTCAGTTGACCCCAGTTATTGTGTGTCTTAATTGATGGTATATCATGGATAGTACACCCAAAATGAAAATGTACTCACCATTTTCTCATCCTCTACTTGTTCCAAACCTGTTTGAGTTTCTTTCTTCTGTTTAACACAAATAATTCTGGAATCCATACTACCAAATCATTCCTACTATGGATGTCAGTGGTTACCAGTTTCTGACACTCTTCAGAATATCATGTTTAACAAAAGAAAGAATCTTAAAAACAGTTGGAATCAAGGTGGGGAAGAAAATGGTGAGTACATTTTCATTTTTGGGTGAACTATTCCTATGTATCCCTATGTTTCTTTTTCTTGCACTTGTGTGCCCTCTGCTGGCACTGTGTGGAGCGAAGCACAACCACTTCTCTTCTCTGATGCGTTTCCTTTATATGTTGTTTCAGTGTTCATGCGTTGCCAGCTGAGCAAGCTGCAGAGGGGCCAGATGATCGATGAGTGGTTTCCTCTGAGCTCCTATGTGCCGCTGAAGGGAATTGAGCCCGGCTCTCTGCGTGTAAGAGTGCGATTCTCCATGGAGAAGATCATGCCTGAGGAAGAGTACAGTGAATTCAAAGAGGTGAGAGAGTATGTGTTTATGTGTACATACACATATACACAATATATAGTAATTTTTATTTTACTCCTGTTGCGTTGTGGTTGAAAATGTGGCCTGAAAACTGAAAGATTTTTAGTTCTGGCCTGTCTGCTCATAAGTCCTTAAAGGTCCCGTGAAATGAAAACATTTTTTTTATATGTTAGTATGTTTAAGGATATCTATAAGCTAGTGTGCTCAAAAACAGTGACAAAATTAGTGTTTAGAAAATATAAAAGTGATATAAACAACCAAAGCTTGCAGTTTGTCACTTCCGCCTAAATCAATCAACTCATACTTCAGTTTCTCATCAAATCTTGACCAATCAAATGCTGTCTAGTATCTGACATGCCCTGCCCCCTTCAAGATGCTTCATTTACTTTTCATTTTTGAGCTTGAGCTTAAACATTCTCACTGCCAGAGCTGTAATAAAAACAAAACTCTATTTTTAAAGGGGAGGAGCTAGTCTGTCCCACCCTCTCTTCATTTTTTCAGATGATATAACATCAAACATCGAATTAAAAAATGCACATTTCAAAGCACTTCACGGGACCTTTGAGTTGACTAAAAGTGACAAAAAGACGGGAGAAAAACTACCACCGCCTGGACTAAGGCACTGTTGAGATTTCTCTGTATAAAGTTTTGTTTCATAAGACATCAAAGTATCATGAGTTGTGGGTATTCATTTTGTTTTAGCTATATATGTTTTTTAGACTCAAAGTGGCAGTAGACATTGTGCTTTATGAATCACTATGGACAACAATTTTACTGAAAAATCTTGAATCTATTTATGCCAGCCTGTATCTTTTGAGTAAATTGTCATTTCTGTCTATGCTTGTCCAGCTGATCCTGCAGAGAGACTATCATGTGATCTATGCGTTGGCACACGTGTGTGGTCAGGACCGCACTCTGCTGGCCAGCATCCTGCTCCGCATCTTGAGACATGAGCGAGCGGAAGCCCTGCTGCTGAGGACACTGAATGACAGAGAAATTAATATGGAGGGTAGGTTTCTCTCTCTCTCTCTCTCTCTCTCTCTCTCTCTTTTTCTCTCTCTCTTTGTTTTATTCGCAGTTCAATCTTCAACAGCAAACAGATGTCAGAGCTGCGTCAAGGCTGGCCAGTTTCCTTCAGGCTTCTTCATCATGCTTCAGCTCCAGAACAATGCTTTGACAGCTCCGTTGCTGCATTTTACACACGTCCTCTTATGAAGCTATAAGCAATTGTTCATTTAATTGAGTGAGTAATCAGACGCTGTCTTGAAGATGTGCAGTGTGTTCAGAGAAGAGCTGTCACTGTACCAGCGTTAGTAGTAGACGCTTTTTTTATTCCATTTGTGGGTGAATTTACAAACACAGTCATGGTGAAAGTTTGGTTCGTGAATATGAATTGGATTTGGTGGCGTGACTCTTCTGTGAGATAATGAATTAATCACCATGTTCTTATTAATATATATTTTTAAAAATATAAAAGTATTTGTAAAATCCTTTAATTGATCCAACTTGACAGCTCTAATTAAAAGTGGATCAGACAATGTAGTGTGATTTGTAAATTGACTTTTAACTACAATTAATTTTGAATGTATAAATCTCAGAGAGGATGTGGATTGTTTCATATACAATGTGCAAATAGCACATAATAAATAATAATAACAATAATAATTGAAAAAATGATTGCAGACATATTTTAAAAATATTCATTCATACTGTAGCTAAATATCTTTATTTAAAACATTTATTTAAACTTTAAGATCATTTTAAAATAATATAAAATCAGTGGTCCCCAACCTTTTTATCAACGCAGACTGGTCAACACTTAAAAATTGTACCACGGCCCGGTGGGGTTGGGGGGTGTGGTTCTACGTAGATTGCTAGGCGACCATCAACATTTTCTCAGAGGATGTCAAGCTGACAAAACATTGCTGTAACTCTAATACAAGTTTTATTTATGGAGAAAATTAAAAAGCACTGCCAGTGTTTTAGGTGCTCTGTGTTTGTCTGAAGTAATAGTCTACCAAAATGTGTATATTCCATCAGTGCAGAGGGGGGCTTTGTGTGCTTAAGCACCTGCTTTTTTTCTCTTGGGAGAGAAAGTGCCCCCTCAAAACGAAAGTGCTCCTATCCCCAACATTTGGCGCTCAAGTGGCCGAGATATAGCCCAGAGAATACGGTCATTTTTCAAAATAAAAGGTCGTTCAGACTCAGATTATAAATAAAACGGAAATGATTAATGATTTCTTATGCGGCCCACGGATCCACGGACCGGTACTGGTCCGCAGCCTGGGGGTTGGGGACCACTGATATAAATTTCCTACATTTTAAGAAATGTTTGAACACCAGATCACCATATAAGGACGATATCTTAAAGAAATAACAAGTTACATTTTAATAGTTGTTTAAAAAAAACATAATGGCTATTTAAACAGTAATATTATACACAATATTGCTGTTTTGACTTGTTTTTGTCAAATGCTGCCTTGTTTACCATTAGAGACTAATTTCAAAAACATAAAACATCCATCCATATTATGTTTGCAAATATGTAAATATTCACACCGTTTAGCGTAAACGTCATGATTAATAAAGCAATGTATTGTTATTAGTAATGTATAGAACTTATATTTAAGAAAAGAATATCTAAAATATAAGTCACGTTTTTTATTATCATCTAAAACTCGGTGCAACCAATGCAATTAACATCAAGCACACATTTCTGGATTGGTACCAAATAAAAAAACTTTGTTATATAATAGTATTTCCATAGTGCATTTTCCACATGCCGCTAGTTACAGATTCATAATTGACATGTTGTTTAGGCTTGAGGTTTATGATAAATGCTGTTTGTAGTCAATGGCGCTATGATTTCTTGTGTATATGCATTTTTACTTAAATCATTGGATTAAGTAACTAAAAAAATACACTTTTATGGTGTTTGTAAACATCTTGTTAGCCTGTTTTACATTTTTCCTAATGACAACATGAAATGTGACTTGTGTATCACTGAAACTTTAATTTTTTTTGTAGTCAAGGCTGTTTTTTTTTTTAAGCTGAAAGCAGTACGCTTGTAAATTGTCCAGTGTTTATAAGGAAAATTCCTACATTGTTTTGTTTTGATGTTGCAGATGAGGCCACAACGCTGTTTCGTGCCACCACTCTGGCCAGTACATTGATGGAGCAGTACATGAAGGCCACGGCTACACCTTTCGTCCACCACGCTCTTAAAGACACCATACTAAAGATCATGGAGAGCAAGCAGTCCTGTGAGGTACAGCAAATAAACAAACTATAATATCACACTTTTAAAGGGATAGTTCACCCAGAAATTTAAATTCAGTCATCAATTACCCACCCTCTATTTATTCCAAACCTGTTTGAGTTTACTTCTCTTGAGAAAGTTGGAAACTGACAGCCATTGGCTTCCATAATAGAAAAAGACTATATAGCATGGAAGTCAATGGCTATCAGTTTCTATTAAGATATACTTTTTTTTTTTTTTACAACATTGTTCTCAAAACTCATCAAGGTTTAGTTTGAGGGTTAATAAATGGTTGATCCGTTTCTTTAATTTCATGCTCTGTTGTCTCTAAGATCTGTAAACACTCTCTTCTGTTCGTCCTGATGTGTTGTGTTTAGTGTTTCTGCATGATGTCCTCTCCAAAGCTTTGGGTAAATTGGCTTTTGTGTGATTGCTGGTTCAGATTTCCCTCATGTTTAATGTTTCCTGGTTTCGCTCTGTAGCTGAACCCGTCTAAACTGGAGAAGAATGAGGATGTTAATCTGAATCTGGCTCATTTACTCAACATCCTGTCAGAGCTGGTGGAGAAGATCTTCATGGCTGCTGAGATCTTGCCTCCGTAAGTATGACTGCAATGGGATCTTCATTACTGATATTAAGGGCTGAGAGATATGGTAGAAATAATATCTCAAATATATGCATGCATAGACACTGGAATATTACAATTGACCATTTCAAGATTTATTATTAGTCAACACTTAAAAAAATGGAACATGATTCAAGTTGCATTCTTTTAACCATCTGCCTAATTAAAGTTTTATTCCAAGTGCGTCATGGATTCAAGGGATCAGCGTAACACAGACAAAGGTTTTCATAATAAACCTGCTGTGTTAATAGATTTTTGCCTTGAACTGCACATTTTCCATAGTTTTTCTATGTAATTAATTTCTGGACATTTTTTTATTTTATTTTAATTTATTCTTGAATTTTCAGCAGTCATTTCAGATTCAGTGCCAGATAATCATTCAAAAATCATACTGATATTGCATAAGAAACATTTCTGATTATTTTCATTTATCTTAAAAAAGAATTAATAGGAATGAGAACTAATGAATGAACCAATAATATAGTATAATATAATAATATTCTTATTGATTATAAGTATCTTATACTTATTGGCAAAATAGTAAGGACCCTTTTCACATTTCTGGGTTTCTCAGCAGTGGAAATCATCATAGTTGGGTAAAGTTGGAGCACAGTGAATGGGGGAGTACCACGAATAAATTTTTTTGCATTCCCGCTTAATCAAATAATAAAAGAAAAACTCAAAGATGGTGTTATCATGACTTTAAGAAAAAGGAAAATAAATGTGTGAGACTGATAATGGCAGCCAGAAAAGAGAACAATGTCAAATGCAATGTCTCATCATAGATGCTGCATTGGAAACACCTTGCATAAGCGATAGATTTTTTTTTTTTTTTTTTATATATAATTTAATGCAAATATATAGTACAAAGTATAGCTTTATACATTTTAATGTTATAAAAAAAATCAAAGTATTAAAAAAACTTAAGCATTTTAGATGCTGATGACCGTTAAACACATAACTGTCTTGTAAAGTAGGTCTATTGATGTCCAGTATTGGCTATTTATTGGTCATTATGGATGAAAACATAATTACTATATTACCATCCTGTCAATGTAGTATACATTGTACACTGCTTTTTTACAACACAGTTTATAGTGTTGGTTGATTTCCCGTTTCGTGTCCCAGGACCCTGAGGTTCATTTATGGCTGTCTTCAGAAGTCAGTGCAGCAGAAATGGCCGACCAACACTACGATGAGGACCCGAGTCGTGAGGTAACACTTTGCAAACATGCACAAACGTAGCTTGACAAAGTGTACATACAGCCTCTTGCACAGTGCCAAAATGTGTTTGTTTGTGTGTCCTCCAGTGGTTTCGTCTTCCTGAGACTCATCTGTCCTGCCATCCTCAACCCCAGAATGTTCAACATCATCGCTGGTAAGTGCACAGCCTTAGTTCAGTTCAAGCTCCTTCTCCAGATGCAACACGTTTACCTCAAATAAATAGATTTTTTGGCCTACACCTGTTCTCATAGAAGAACACTTTAACAGACAGATTGCACATTTAACATTTACAAAATATTTTTTAAACGTTTTTAAAAAAATTATTCAAACCATTTAAATAAATATTTGTATCTAATATTTATAATATGTAGTATTTACAATGTATAATGTTTCATTAACCTTAAAATTGCTGATTTGAAATTTGGATGAAATGTAAAAACAAATTCTATTATTAATGCAATTATAAATATACATATTCAATAATCTGTTGAAATGTTTGATTCTGATTGGCTGGAAGATGTGCATAATTTAATGCACAGGTAGTTCCAGTCAGTTTTGACCACAGTTCGAAATAAATGTGCTTCCCTCAAACATTAGTAACCATAGCAACTCAGTGACAGTTGTCAGAGCCTTCCTTCTATGTGTAATCTTAAGGACACCGACATGTGCTTAATCAGTGTTGATGGGGATTAACCAACTCACAACTATGCTCCAAAATATTTACAAAGAGGTCGCTAACATGTTATATGAGCTATTAGATATGCCCGTGTCATTAACATGCACACACATAATCTCTCTCGTGAATGAGCTCCCTCTGTCTCTCTCATTCACACAAATGATACATTCACACAAATCTGTAAAAATGAGTAAAACCAGAAGTTAAGGATGTCCTTTTGTTCATTGCAGGCCATTGAAATCCAGCATTTTAGTCAGTGAAAGTCAAGGAATTTGTGTAAATGAATGTCTCTGGAAACAAAGTTTTGTGTATTTAGTTGAAAATTGTGTTGTGTAAATCCCCTCTAAAGATATACAGGTATCTACTCAAACATGATATTAACGATGATGAACTCATGTTTTGTCTTTTCAGATGCTCCATCCTCCACAGCAGGCCGGACGCTCACCCTGGTAGCGAAGTCTGTGCAGAACTTGGCCAACCTGGTGGAGTTTGGTGCCAAGGTGTTTAGATTTCACGCTGAGTTAGAAAATGATCTGCGCTGAGAGAATGCTAATGTTGTGCTGATGTATTTGTGTCGCAGGAGCCCTACATGGAGGGAGTGAATCCTTTCATCAAGAACAACAAACAAAGGATGATCATGTTTCTGGATGAGCTGGGGGTAAAGTGTCCTCTATCCATTTTTAAAAAGCAGCATGGCTCAGTTTATGAGCTCTGTGTGAAGTGGGTTTTCTCTGTTCTGCTCCTCCAGAATGTTCCCGATCTCCCCGAATCCACCGAGCACTTTAGGATTGATCTGTCCCGTGACCTTGCTGCCCTGCACGAGATCTGTGCTACTCATTCGGATGAACTCCGCACCCTCAGCAACGAGAGAGGAGCACAGCAGGTATGGGTCTCTGTATGGGACATATGCAAAACATGATGCGCAGTCGGACGGTCGTTTAGGGGGGGGTTCACACTTATTTGTCTGGTAGTGAATAAGGGTCCTTGCACATTTTAAATCTGAACTTTTCGTATGCATTTTTTTTGTATTCATCCTCCCAAAAATTTGTCACACACAGAAACCTTGCACACCAGTCTGATGTACAAAATAAATGTTTAAATGTTACATGTATTTTATTCTCATTTTTGACTTAGTTCGTACTAGTTTATCTAAATTGTTCACGCCCATGTTTGCCCTCTTATCTTGAATTTGTGGTCATTTTTGTGAGAATTTTACATTATATATTCTGTTTTAAATGAAAAAATGTAGATTACACACCTAAGCAACCTCTCTTTCTCTCTCAACAATGAAAACTGTTGACAATCCACGAAAGAGTGTTAGTTCACACAAAAATGGAAATTCAGTTGTTAATTATTCACCCTCATGTTATTCCAGTTTCCTGAAACCTTTGTTCATCTTCAGAACACAAAATAAGATATTTTAGATGAAATCCAAGAGCTTCTTCATCCTCTATAGACAGCAGGGTTCCCAATTTGTTTAATGTCCAGAAAAGAAACCAAAAACATTCACAAAATTTTGTGTTGCTTCAATGGTTCAACTGTAAACATACAAAGCTTCATGAAAACGTTTTTTACACACACACAAAAAAAAGTAAAAATAGCAACTTGTTGTCTTTGTTCGCCAGTGTTTTCTTTTCCTCGTAAGGTCATCAGTGTGTGTTTATTGCAGGTAGTACTACACACTGCCATTAGAATGGGCAGCACAACATGCAAGCATCATATTGATCTGATACTGACATAGGCACATTTTTTGGCAGTTAAAAGGGTTCTTGGAGCTTTGTATGATTGTGTCACATGGAACGTTTTGACAATGTTTTGATTCCTTTTCTGTACCTTGGACATATCAAGACTGTTGCTGTCTATGGAGGATGAGAGAGCTTTCAGAATATCTTCATTTGTGTTCTGAAGATAAAGTTCTCTGGACTGGAATGACATGTCGAATAATTACTAAAAATATTGTCATTTTTGGGTGAACCCTTTAAATTAAAGTCATTTGGAGGTTCCCTTGAAAGTTTGCAGAGAATCACTGGCCTGTAGTCCTATTTAGTTTTGAAATTTTCAGTTAAAGTTAACTTAAACACTTCCAGGAAGACTTGTTCTAGTTCTCCATCTACCTGTTTTTGTTCATCATTGCATCTCAGTAACTCCAAAATGTCACCCATTACATGCAAAAACCTGTGTCCACAAGACCACCTTGAGGAAATGTCACACACACAAAACACTTACATTGTGGGTTTCACTTCAAACTTTTTTTATATAATATAGTCACTTTTCTTCTCTTCCCAGCATGCGCTGAAGAAGCTGCTGGCCATCACTGAGCTCCTCCAGCAGAAACAGGTGCACTATGCCATGTCCAACAGCAACAGGTAGTTCCACCTCCGTCTTTTTGTTTGTCAGTTTGTCTCCGTCTTCATGGAGTAGCCAATGGGACCCCCAGCATGTTCCACCCTCATCCTCCCCCATGTCAGATCCCATCCTCCCCATGTATCCCATTCGTCTCATTGCCTGTGCCACAAGAACTATGCAAACTACAGCTACAAAACAAAAACGGCTGGACACCAATGACTTTATAATCACACGTTCGGGTTTGACGGCTCTCAGTATCATGGGTACACTTCAACCTAACAGACTCTTCCAAGTCTGCAGAATGATGGTTTAAACGCAGGTTGCCAAAGTGAATCTCTTCTTCTGCTTGGTCCAAAACTGAACTGACACAAAGCTGCAGCCATTCTTTCTCTATAACTGGATTATGAGCTAAAATGCTTTTTATACTGTAATTTGTTACTGATTTACATGGCTATGAATATGCAAAATGTGCTGAGACTAGTGTCCCTTTTCCCCCTTCTGTTCCATTTAGTTCCAATTGTGCTGTAGACTGGATTTTGTTTTGTTTTACTTTTTATCATCCTCAGAGAGTATGATTTTTATATCCGTACAATAAATTCTCTTGCTGGAATCATGAGTATATAATTTGAGGTAACCTGATTTGTTTTCCATATTGTACAATATGTTTGATTGGTTCGGTCTTCTTCCCTGAGACTATTTCAAAGCCAAGATATGTTCTCAGGAGAAATGTTCATGGTAAAATTACAAATAAAAAAAATAAAAGTTTACAGCAGTAAAATTTATTATAGTAAAGATTGTACCAAGAATGCATGCACTTATTAAACATGTTTTATAAAGTTCTGACTGGCTTATGTCTCAGATCAGCTCGTGAAAGCAGCTTTTGAAAATAACAATATGGCTCTGAAAATATTCTAGTGTTTGTCTACATTTTCAGTTCTTGGTTTTGAATAAAGAACCATTATTATGGTTATAGACTGCATCTGTGGTGTCAATTGAGCATAATTTGAACCCAGAACATGCCTTAGTCTTTACTGAGACTGTCCTTGTAAAATGGTGTACTGCAAACATATGATAAACAAGAAAAAGTTACAAAAGTAAGGGAAGTTACAGATCGTACACATTCAGTGGATACATACATTTCAGTATTATTAAATATTTGATTTGAAGTCTTTTAAAGGCATCATTTGATTAAAATTACAGTAAAACAGTAATGGCAGAGCTAAATTTTCAGTAATATTAATAAAATTATAACAATAAAACAATAAAAATACTAATTAACATTAGTCCTCATTGTCAAATGATCCTACATAAATCATTCTAATTTAATACCCATTATCCATGTTGAAACATGTTTTCTGGATAAAGTAAAATCATTTTCATCTCAAAATACCTTTGATGTAAAGTTCAAATTCACCCAAAAAAAGAAGATAGTGTCGTTACAATCCCCTGAGAACTTCTATTTGTCTTCAGAACACAAATCAAGGTATTTTAGATGGAATCTTTCCTGAGATATTCAAAGTCCAGAAAAGGAATAAAACATTTCATGTGACTTCAGTGGTTCAACTCAACTGCTACCATGTGTAGTGTTTTGTAACCATGTGTTTTATAAATAAGACTTTGTTCGCCTTTTTCTTCTCTTCCACATCAGGTGTGTGTTTACTAAGGGCACCAGTGTTGGGGTAACGCATTACAAGTAACGTAATGATATTACTGTTCTAAGTAACAAGTAACGCATTTCTTTAAAAAGTAACTCAAATATTACTTATTTTTTTGTTTAATTAGCTTTTAAAAAAATCAATTGCTGAATTAAAATTAAAGTAGTCATAATGAATTACGCAGTCAATGAGAGAATGTGTTCATTATTTTGAACTCATCGATTAAAAGAAAAAGGGGATTGTCTCAATGGACAGTGATTTTACTTACGACAAATAGAACAAAAGTAGCAAAGACATTGCTTTAAACTTTCAATAATCTGTATATACGGCATGTATAGCTCTGGGGTCAGGAAGTGAAGGTTGCTGATTCGAGCCTCTGCTGGGTCAGTTGGCATTTCTATGTGGGGTTTGCATGTTCTCCCTGCGTTTGCGTGGGTTTCCTCCAGGTGCTCAGGTTTCCCCCACAAGTCCAAAGACATGCGTTATAGGTGAATTTGGTAAGCTAAATTGTCCATTAGTGTATGTGTGTGAATGGGAGTGTATGGATGTTTCCCAGTGATGGGTTGCAGCTGGAAGTGCATCCGCTGCGTAAAACATGTGCTGGATAAGTTGGCGGTTCATTCCGCTGTGGCGACCCCTGATTAATAAAGGGACTAAGCCGAAAATGAATGAATGAAAGATCAAGCCTCAGCCAGGTAATAAAAAGTTACTCAAAAGAAACGTAACACATTACTTAGCAAAAAGTAACGCAACTAGTTACTTTTTTGGGGAGTAACTCAATATTGTAATGCATTACTTTCAAAAGTAACTTTCCCCAACACTAAAGGGCACTATGAGGTATTGCCATTCATGCAAGCATTGTATTCCCCAGAGTAAAAGCGCACCCTAACCTGACATTGAGAACATGCGCAGTTGTTTTTAAACATTTTTGGACCTTCACATGATAACAGTTAAATCACTGAAGTCACATGAAATGTTTTGGCTGTTTTTTTTTTTTATATTCCTTTTCTAACCATCTCAGGAACATTGTTGTCTGGTGAGTCAGAGAGCTCTCAGATTTCATCTAAAATAAGGGTTAGTTCACCCAAAAATGAATCATGTCATTCCAAATCCCTGAGACCTTTGTTCATCTTTGGATGAAACTTCAGGAAGATATTTTAGGTGAAATCTGAGAGCACCATAATCCTCAGACAGCAAGGTTCCTAACCTGTTTAAAGTCCAGAAAAAATTGGGGTACACAGTGCATAGCACTCTTGTGAACCTGCACCCTATACTGACACGGAGGAGAAGAAACAGTTATTTAACAGTGCAGAGAAAAATATACTTGTAGCTGGATAATATTCTGAAGGCACATGGTCTGTTTTGAGGATGTTTTTAAGGTAATAAGGGAGCTCTCTGATTTCACCTAAAATATCTTAATTTGTGTTCTGGAGATGAACAAAGGTCAACAATAGAGTTTTTACTGTCTTTTTTGAAAAACTGATTCCTCGAATAAAATCTTTGACGCACTCTTTAGGGGAGTTTATATGCTCCATTAGGAAGTAGCAATGTCACAAAAACAACCCAGGAATAATGTGATAAAAAAAGATTTATTTTCACATTGCTGAAAGATTTACATAACGTTTTTCAGAAATATTTACAATTTAATAATAATGAGAAGCTCATCCTCTTCGGGTGCCAGATGGAATCACTCGACCTGTTCCTGAAAATATCTGCTGCCAGTTTAAAGTCATTTACTCATCACAATGCATCCAAATCATCATCAGTCCACTCCTGCAAAACAGAAAACCCATGAGCTTCAAGCGGCAGCCGGAAGACGGGCATTTGAAGAACAAATAATCATAAACATACTTCCTCTGCAACCATCTGCCTTTTCACTACGTGATCGTCATCTTCATATCCATGTTTTCTTTTCCTGAATGACACGGAGAAGGAAAGCATCAGAACCATCTGCTGGTCTCATCTGAAGACTGCATTCATTTAGACGGCCATCACTCTCACACACATCCGAGCATGCAAACTAGTGCATCGCTAGCTTTAACCGTGTAGTTATAGATCACATTTAGTTTTTGTCATTGTCAATTTGTTGATTAACTGTAGCATCAACACAATAGCAGACATTTAACCCTCTAATGCATTCTGGACATGCTACGTGTAGAGTATCTGTAGTGGTCAGAAATGCTTTCTAAATTTATCCAACTGGTTAAAAAAATATATATATATATATAAAACAAATTATATGTAGCCTTTTCACCATTTCTAACACTTTTAGAACTGTATTTTATTGATAAATGTGTATGCCTATTGATGAATTATTGAATGGAATGGAAAATTGAATGTTTTTTGTTGTTTCTAACCTTCACCTGAATGTTTTTGCAAGTAAAATTATTTTCTATCTGTGGACTTTTTTTGGAGTTTTACAATTTAATGAGTTCCAAATTCAAAGGAATTAAAGGGATGGTTCACCCTAAAATTAAAAATGACTATTTATTCATCCAAAAGGGGTTTCAAATCTTTAAGTTCCTTTTTTTCTGTTTAACACAAAATAAGACATTTTGAAGAATGTTAGAAACCTGTAACCATTGATTTCCATAGCAGGAAAAACTAATTCCTTGGAAGTCCAGTGGTTCCTGGTTTCCAACATTCTTCAATAAATATACTTTGTGTGTGTGTGTTTGTGTGTTCAACAGGAAAAAAGAAACCGATTGGGAAAAACAAACAAACTGGTTTGTGACAAGTGACGTTTTTTTTCTTTTCTTTTTTTTAGGTGAACTATTTAAATTTACTTTCAGTAATTCCAGTAGTGTTAGTACTTCCAATTCTCACAAAATATGTTCTTATAAATTTAATAAAAGCCTTATATATATATATATATATATATATATATATAATGACCATTTCAATGTGGTGATGTCATTGGCCCATGAACATTTCCTGCTTGTTATCAAACCATTTCATAACTGTAACAAGAGGCAATTCAATCATAACTTAATGTTAAAACTGCTATCATAACATTATTTATCAATATGTGGCTCTTTTTGGATTCTTGGAAGCTATAGAAATTAAAAATATAAAACAGGAAATACATTGGGACCATTGTTTTCGTTTACATCCCTCAAAATGTTCTATCAGCTTGTTAAGTGTGACGTCACGCGAAGTAGCTTCCGGGTCCAAGCGCTCTGTCAAATTGTATGAGGAGACTCAACAAATAGTAATAATAAACGTTTATAAAGCGATGTAATACTTTCGAAAATCATGATCACAATATATGTATATCCACGCCTAATATCCGATGGCCAAAAAGTGATTAATTGTTTATAAATTGTTTAAATATTGGTGTCTGTGATGCATCAAGTCCAGAGACTGTTGTGTACAACATGATTTTATATAGAATTCACTTTAATGTGTGATAGGACTAAAAAAAAGTGGTCATTAAAGAATATTTTCTCAATTCAAATGAGTAGCGGCTTGGACCCGGAAATAGTATTCCATATGTCACGACTTACCAATTAGATAGAAAATTGCTGTGGTTCAGAGTAAATTAAAAATGTTAAAGAATTTCTGTATTTGTTAATAAAAAAAAGTGCTAAAATATAAACCTTTTTAATCAGAAAGACCCCAACATTTAGCAAAAAAAATAGACATTTCGAATGCATTATGAGGGTTACATAAAATTGTGCGCAAACACTGATTCATAGCACATAGGAACTACGACACTGTGGCCTCCTGGAAGCACTTCATTTCTTAGTCAACTAGAAAAATCGCTCAAGACATGCTTAATTCCTAAAAGGTCACCATGCCTAATTTTGTCTTTATTTTGCAGAACTGAATGTACCTTTATGGCTGTAGCCACCACTATCCAGATCCTCTGAAAGACATGATTGGTAGCAAAGACAGCAAGACTCGTTCTCCCCAGATGCAAATGAAGACGGCGGAAACTAGCTCTGACTAGTTAAACAACACACACTGCCAATCTCAAAAACCCACAGAATCACAACTCGATGAACCACACAATAAATGGTGCGAGATAATATTTCCGGCAAAGAACATCTCTTGAACCTTCCAAACCTGACAAAAATCACAAAAGTCCAAGAGAATACCAAAATCTGAAAACCTTGACTCAAACCTTCTTGGAAATCAAACTGGATCTGACGTCCTGATTGACCAACTGACCTGGGAGCAGTGACCACTAGACTGGCATCTGTAGCAAGCAAGAACTCTGGCACCGCATTGCTGTTGACCATCAGGGAAGCGAGATGCACTTACGGTGCAAGCCTTAAGAAACCGTCTACACTCAATACTACTGCACAACCTCTTCCTGTTTTGGCCTGCGGTTTCAGGTGCAGGTAGGCTTCGATCCTACAGATAGCAACTGATCCCTATCTTACCTTCTGAGCCGCTTCGCTTGACAAGATGCTGCATCCTGGCTTTTATCTCCGAACCAGTGTTTGTGTGTGATACATGAGCAGATCAGTGAGTCCGATTCAATTTTGGAGAATAGATAACACGCGGTTGGTGCATGCGTCCACTTTTAATAACTTAACCCTCCGTTCTTCCACTGAATCTAGAATGGCGACAAACTCAAAAAAAAAAAAACATGAATTTATAGCTTTATAGAGTAGATTGTGAGCTTCCTGGTTCATTTCCCATCACAAATGAATCGAGCATCAAAACTTGCTGACTATCAAATGATGTTTTATTATTATCAGCCTGTTTGTGTTTCTCAGACTCGTTAATTGGGCAGTTTCTCAATGTGAATTATTATTATTATTCCCTGAGTTGGGCAAAACTTCAAATCTTCTCTTCAATTTATTAGGCGTATTCCGCAATGTGTTTTTGTTTGATTGGTAGTCCTCTGCGATGTCCTTACAAAGAAAGTACTATGGTGCTACCGTTTGTACACTGGCGATTTTCGAAATATTTACGACGGTAATGAATGATAACCATGGTACATGTCCAAAAAAAAACCTGTTATAACTATTGTGCCATGTTGTAAAAGTATGGTAAACACTGTTAAGTTAATGTGTATCCACAAACACTGACTTGAAAAGCTCACTTTGTACTCATTTCCTGTTTCCATCTACAGCTGATGTAGGATTGTCTACAGTGCATTTAGCTGCATTTTATTACCCAGCAAACTCGATGAAAAGCATGACGCAGATTTACCCCTTTTTTTCTACTTCAGGTAGCTCATGTATTTTTATTTTTCTATTTTATACTCAAAAACCACGACTTTTGCATCTTAGATACAAAACACCAAGTGACTAACCTGGCTGAATAAAACTCTTAGTACGAGTATGTTTGTGTGTTTGTTTGTTTTTTTGCTGGCATCACGGAATTTACTTCTCCCACAAATACTCACAGGTTTGTAGCAAATTCAGCATGAATCCTTTCCAGTTTCTGTTTGCAGGCATTGACCTCCTCAGCTTTAGGAAGCTCGTATGCTTTAACAAGACTTGTCATTCCTACAGTGAAAACATTATGAATATTATTGTCCACATGATACAACAGTGTCACTTATATCAGTGTTTCTCAACCATGTTCCTGGAGGACCACCAACTCTGCACATTTTCCGTGTCTCCTTAACCAAACTAACCTGATTCAAATCATCAGCTCATTAGCAGAGACTGAAAGACCTGTAATGAGTGTGACAGACAAAGGAGACATCCAAAACATGCAGTGTTGGTGGTCCTTCAGGAACGTGGTTGAGAAACACTGACTTATATTATAAATGCAACAATAGTAAATGATCATACTTGATGGAAATGACTGTGCTTTCCAGGTGCAAATTAACAATTTTGCCAACAAGTAGTTTGTCCAACCAACAATAAAATCCAGTCAAAACATCTGATGACTGATGCCGCGGGATTAAACAAGATGATTAGACATAAAAAAAAGCGAGTGATTGGTCCATGGTTTAAATTTCTGTCCAGAGAGGTTATGTTTTGATCTTCGATTGGTCTCACGCAATCACGTAATGCGATTTTGCAAGCTTGAACTTTCCAACGCAGCAAACTGCGAAACTTGTCGCACAAGCTTGCGTTTCCGGTCTGACGCATTCGCGTGCGTATGAATGGAAGTCTATGGGAAGAAAAGTCCAGTGTGACCGCGGCTTGATGCTTCAGTGCCACGTGATATTCCAATATGCTGGTGTTTAAGAGACTCTTCTCAATCATAATCTCAAAAGATCAATTTAAAGAGAATGTTCACCCCAAAATGAAAATTTACTCACTATTTACTAGGGTTGGGTATTGTTTGGGGTTATTTCGATACCGGTGCTAAAATCAATACTTTTAAAACGGTACCAGTGCCAAAACGGTGTCTGAACCGATACTTCTGAGCCACAAAATTATTTGACAAAAAAATTATTTTAATCATTATAAATGAACAATATAATAATTTATTTATAATTAGTTTAAAGTATACATCAATACATATTTTATATATTTGAATTGCATTAATATATTTCTTTTGATCATTTGTTTGTTAGCATGAATGCAAGATTTGCATTATACAATTAACATTACATTAGCATACCACTAACCTGTGGAAAGGCTGTCATCAAAATCAGTGAAAACATTTTTTCTAAGGTTGGGGCTTTTGACTACATTTACATGGACATCAGTAATCTAATGATTAGCCTTAATCTGAATAAGACAATAATATGATTAAGGTGTTTACATGAGTAATTTTTTTAATGTTTCCTTTCATGATCCCGTTTTACATGTTATAGCACACAGATCCATTAATGTCATTGTGTCACCATGCTATCCACGTTTCTGCCGGAGTTTCATGTAATTTTAATTTTTTTTACTTTAACTGCAGTTCGGCAGTTTCACTTTCATTCAGGAACATTTCATTCATGTCCCTGTGACAAACTGAGGTATTGAATGAGAATATTAAGTAAGGACTGGTGGAAGAGTGTTGTTTTAATGGAATTTGATACCGCACGCCTAATGGAATGAAAAAACCTCCGTATTTCATGACGCGGGTGTCTGTGGTCCTTTAAGGTAATCAAAAATTGCTGTGTTGTCTTAACCATATTAAAATCAGAGTATTGGTGTCCATGTAAACGTACTCACTGAAAGTGCCAGATGATGTAGCAAGCTGTCAATGTGACAGAATCAACTTAAAGGCAGAGGAATGCACTATGAGCCCTCAAATTTCATAAGTTTCACGTGTTTCCACTCTTACACGCAACTTTTGTAAAGCATCTGCTGCATGTTGTCGTTTCCAACGTTTTTCCAAAAACTTATTTTGTGTTCAACAGAAGAAAGAAACTCAAACAGGTTTTGAACAAGTGAGATTGAGTAAACAATGACAGTTTTGGGTGAACTATTCCTTTAATCTTTCAAAACACACACAAAAAAAACTTTAATTTCTAAGCAGTATTTTAATCATGTGAAGTTGAATTTTAGACAAACAGGATTTCAGTGTGGATTGGGTGACTAACAGCAACATGGTCGTTTGCAGCTGGTTAACCAAAACCTCAACATAAGCAATGTATATCAATGGGAGGTTTGTGTCTAATCTGGAACATTGTGCCTGGTAAGAACTTGTATAAGAGTATTGGCCATACAAGTCTAAATTTAAAAGGTTTAGATCAAATTTATTCAAGATTTGTAGTGTGCATGGATTTCACATAAGGTTAAAGGACACACGGATATAAGGTGGCACAGTGTGTCATTTTTGTCTTCATTACATCCTATGGCACTCCTGCAGAAATCATGCTTATGAGCTAAAGTATTCAAAACATTATCATGGTAGAGTGAAGCAGAGTAAGGCTGAAAGCCATTGAAGCTAAACAAGACCACTAAAAAAAGCAGCAGAGCTTTTATTTTGAAACAGTCCACCATTTCCAGTTCTTCTAATGGACCCTTTTCACATTTTTTGTGCATGCAAAGATGATATAATACATACATAAATACATATAAATGTTCATATATTTTTTAAAAATCTAAATATTAAAAACTTTCAAGGATTTAAGATGCTGATGACCATTAAAGTACAAACGAAATCAAAACTAACCATATGGATTTTGTTAGCTCACATTGCCAGTTTTGTGGTGAACAATTCATCTGTGCATGTCATTAAGAAAAAAAAAAAAAGTTTGCTCTTGTAATTCATTCATTCATTAATTTTCTTTTCGGCTTAGTCCCTTTATTAATCTGGGGTCGCCACAGCGGGATGAACCGCCAACTTATCCAGCATATGTTTTTACGCAGCGGATGCCCTTCCAGCTGCAACCCATCACTGGGAAACATTCATACACACTCATTCACACACATACACTACGGACAATTTTAGCTTACCCAATTCACCTATACCGCATGTCTTTGGACTTGTGGGGGAAACCGGAGCACCCGGAGGAAACCCACGCGAACACGGGGAGAACATGCAAACTCCACACAGAAATGCCAACTGACCCAGCCGGGACTCGAACCAGCGACCTTCTTGCTGTGAGGCGAACGTGCTACCCACTGCGCCACCGCGTCGCTGCTCTTGTAATCTAAATTTAAAATCTGAAAATGCACTTCCTGTTTGTTTTCAGTTAAATTCTCAGGTATTGGGCGTGGCTAACATACTTAACCACGCCCCTCCAACTGTCAGTTTTGACAACAAACAGAAACGGTGAGGAGGTGTCTGTTAGGTTGTAATAACACTTCTAAACCATAGACTGTAAAAGATATGGACGTAGTGTCAGTGACGTCACCCATAGGTTTCTGGAGAACGCAAAAGAAGCTACAAGTAGGCGTGGCCAACCGTCACCATTTTGTTTGCGCGTCATCGCACCGACCGGGGGATACCAAACAAGGGCAAAGAGGCGGAGCTACAGATGACTGCTAGCATTTTGCTTAGACAGGCTTTTCTTTGGGAGAAACGCTTAATTCATTACCTGCGACTCATTTGTGTTCTGACCACGTGCTTGGTTGTATACTATATCAATAAAGTGTTTAGTCTTTTAAAAACACTGTTGTAATACACTGAGCCACTAAGAATTGTTCTCATGACGGCGAATTACTTCTAAATACTTCAAATATAGTCTGTGTTAGTAAATGCAAAGCTATATGAAATCCAGGCATAACACTGTATGACAACGTTTCAGATGACTGCTTTAGAGCCTACAGCTAATCAATCTGTCAGATTCTGGAGTGCATTACAGGTCTAAAGAACATTATAAATTATAATTTATCTTAAGTAAAACAAATACATTTATAGATATGGTATACAAGTATATAATTTCACTCACCTGGGAAATGGAGGTAACTTGAATGGTTTGTGAGCACAATTAAGTGCACACAGCATGCCATATTATCTGATAATTGTAAGAAATAATTCTAAAAGGCAGTTGACTGTGTAAAGCCACATAAAACAACACAAAAATATGATGTATATGCTGAGTTCAGCGGCTAATCAGCCGGAATCAGCTGAGATGACGTGACAGCGAGACCTAGCTGTCACTCAAGTGGCCACGCCCTTAATTATGCAGACTTAATAAAACTTAATAAAAGCGAAACGGATGAGTTATAAAAAAATTCACCCCCACACACAGTTGTCATGAAGGGTAATATTAGCTATATACACCATAACCATCTTTTGTACCAGGCTGTAAACATGTTTGTATCAGCTGTAAAATTGGCCAATTTACCATTGCAGTCAGAAAACATTTGGATTTCCTGGAGCCAGCCCCCAAAGGCGAGTCGATGAATTGCAGTTTTAGTTACTTCCGTATTGGCTTCCAGAGGGAGAGCGGGAGGTTGCCGCTTGTTCTAAACCCATTTCCCCGATCTTTCTGAATAAAATGCCTACTTTACTACATCCATTCAGCTCACACCAGAAAAAAAAAAGCCAAACCCACTGTTTTCTCATTTAATATTTCGTTTCTCTAGGAATAATACGAAAAATTACACGTCACAACAGTCTTGTGAAAAGGGTCCATTGTGATCACGTTGAAGAAGCAGTGCTGTTTTATTATACTAAATATTTATAATTATATAATGCCAGTTTGTGCAGTCTACACACAGCATATTAAAAAGTCATTGTTGTTTCTCTGTTTTTGATAAATCCAAACCGAAAATTAAAGTTGTATGACATCATTATCATGGCGACACAGGACACAGACAAAGCTTATTACTCTAGATTTGGACATTCTTTAAAACATTTGGGATAATACATGTACACAAGTCAGAAAAACAAAATAACACTGTTCTAGTGTTTTAGAAAAAAAATCTTATTACATTTATTAATCTTAAACCTTATTATCATAAAACTGGCTTTTTTATGAGACATAAACCTCTCTTAACCACTGATTATCAGATTTACCCACTGAAAATCTGAGGGGATGGTTTTGTAGCCATGTTTAGAGTTATTAACCTTAAGAAAGAGAAAGTTACTTACGTCTCATTGACTCGTACATCTTTGAGAGGGTTTCTTTATCCTCCTTAAGCCCCATACATTCATTTAAATATCTGTAAATGTCAAAGAAAACAAGGCAATATTAAGAAAAAGTTCATTTTAGTTTTTTTTTTACACAATACAAATTGAAATATACATTAATATGATATATTTATATACATTAGTTAAACAGTTTTTTTTGTTATTAATAAAACAGTTTGTTTACATTAAAAACAGTACAACCCAATGATACATGTTTAACGGTCATTTTAGTCTGACAGGAAAAGGCATAATGGTGGTTTTTCACCTTTTAATAAATATCCATCTTGTATGAACTAAACAACTCTTATTAAAACTTGTCCATACAGTTGAAAGGAAAATGATTAGCCCTCCTCTGAAATTGTATTTATTTTCAAAGATTTCTATAATAATATAAAGTGCTGCTTAATGGAGGGAATATTTTCAACACATTTTTAAGTATAATAGTTTTAATAACATTTATTACGTCTTTGCCATGATGACAGTACAAGATATTTTACTATTTTGCAAGATACGAATATTGAGCTTAAAGTGTGATTTGAAGGCTTAATTGGAATGGTTAGGTTAACTATGAAAGTCATTGGACAACACGGGTTTGTTCTCTAGCCTATCAAAAATAAGGGGGCTAATAATGTTGACCCTTTTATTCCACTTTAACTAAAATAAATAAAACTTTCTCTAGAAGAGATATAGAAGAGAAAATGTGAAAATGACTTTGCTCTGTTAGAAAAAATCACTTTGGAAATAGTTGGGGGAAAAAGCCTTCAACTGTACCTAGATCAGAATTTTCTTCACATATATAATCTGATGAACATCTGCAAATATAAAAAATAAATAAATAAAAACTTACACCTCCATTTTGAGGCCAGCACGTGCAGCGCTATTGAGAACAGCTGTGAGAGCGATCTGAGACGGAGAGAAGAGCAGTCCAGCGTCCGTCATTGCTGCTCGGTTGAGAAAGTCTTCAGCACTTTTTCTCAGCATCTCTGGGTTCTCTAACAATGGGTATCTAGTCTGAAAAATGCAGACACCATGCACTCGAATGATCTGTTTACAAGCTTTTAATAATGACATATGTAATGCATCATCAGCTGCAGAACATCTTACAGTGAGTGGCTCAACATAATAACATCATCTCAACCAATGCGGTGTATTTGAGACAGAATTGTTTGCAACTAGGATTAAGGCTCACCTTCAGATCAATCAGAAAACCCTCCAAAGGTCGATATGGATTGTGAACGACCAGATGAAAATTCAGCTGCTGGATAAGAAGCAGTTCATACTCCAGAATCTGTTCTACGGCCCTCTCCTGTCCTGCTGGGCTCTCTTGAAGATTCCCCACAAACTGAGTGCTGGACACATTAAACTCGTCCACTTTACAGGATAGATATGCACATGTCAACCTGCAAAAACAGACATGGAAGTCAGAACCTCAAGTAATTTATAATCTTCTAACTCATTCCAATCAGTCACGATGCTTACATTATTGTCCGAGGATGATACTCCATTAATGAGTTGTTCAAATAGAATCTTCGAAAATACATGCAAGCTGTGCCCTGAACAAATAAAATAAAATAAATAAAATACAAAAAGCCAGAAAAGCACGCTAAATAAATGATCCTATGTTTAACAGGTAACACTGACATTACTTACCACAACAGATTTAGGCATCACAGGCTTGAACACAGCACAAAAGTCTAGCAATCTCTTCTCATAGTGTCTGAAAAGCACTTTCTCTTCTTGTTCATTGAGAAGTGTGGATTCGTTGATTCCAGGCTGAAAAAGATAACATTTTGATTTGGTTTATTAATCTTAGGTGATGTTAATCTCTTTTTTTAACAACCCATTAATCAAAAGTTGTAAAATGTTTTATTATTATTATTTATTGGACTTAAAAGGGACAGTTTACTACTATAAAAAATTCTGTCGTTGTTTACTTGCTCATTTGTTCAAAACCTGTTTAGGTTTCTTTCATCAGTTAAACACAAATGCAGAAATTTTGAAGTACGCTGGAAAGCAGCAGCCATTGAGTACTGCAGTATTTTTGTTCCTACTATGGATGCAGATGGCAGCTGGTTTCCAACATTCTTTAGAATATCTTGTTTCTATGTTCTACAGAAAAAAGAAATTACATTCTTGGGTGATATATCCCTTTAAAAGTGCTCATAAGTAATAAAGTCATATATTTTTACTAACTAAACTAACATCATACTTTCTCCTCCTTTCTCCTACAACACCATACTTTCTCCTACGCATTTGTACACAGCACCTTATAACTTGTAAAACTTGTATATTTATAACAAATCTGTACAACAATTCATCATCCAGAGCTCTATTGTCTAACTGCATCTCTGTTTAATGTTTGTCGTATTTTATTTTATTTTTTTTCCTCATATTTATTTTGTGTTGTCACTTTATGTACACTGGAAGCTTCTGTAACCAAAACAAATTCCTTGTGTGTGTAAGCACACTTGGCAATAAAACCGATTCTGATCTGATTCTGATCATATTTTTCACTTGATGTTACTTTTACTTACATTTACTTACTGTAGTGTAACTTACTGAACGTTTTTCATAATTTTGCAATTTACTTTGGTTGAAATGTTTGTTTAATCCAAAAATGTAAGTACGATAAAGCAAAACTGAACCATGTAGGATCCTTTTGGTTAATACATTTGTTAAAGTAACCTGTTAAGCAAAAGTAATTTGTTAAGCAACTTGTATCAATGGCATAATATGGTATAATGGAATAAAAGCCTTAGCAATTATCACAACAAGAAAACAAGAACACATTATACATCATTATGCATAACCAAAGATTACTCATGGTATTCGTAGTAAATCTGTGATTACACAAATGATAAGCAATACAAAAATATATAAATAATAGTAACAAATATATATAGTATCTCATTTTTATAATAAAAAAAACATGGTTATAGACTGACAGATAAATCTGCATTTGTGTGAATTACCTTGCCACTGACCAGAGCTTTTGAGCAGAACTTCTGATTAGCTTCTAGTCTTAATTTATCCAAAGTTTCTTCTTTATCGTAAGTCCAGAACTTCTTCTGTGAGCTGTTGTGATACATGATCAATCGAAGGCTGTTGACAGAACAAGAGAAAATATGATTAACGTTACTCTTCAGATGTGCGTTTTAACCTAATGCAGCTCTCGTGTATAGCTGTAATCAAGTTATTAACGTTAATAGCATTCAAATTAATAAACCGTATTACCGAGGCGAATGTTTTCGCACCTTATTAAAAGCGTACTCTGTTTCAGAGTTGAAATAAAAATAATAATCTCACCCCTCTTGGGCACACGATGATGTTCCTTAAATCAAGGTTTGCCGTACATACATCAAACTATTATACAAGACAAAAAGCTGCGTACCTTTGTTTCATTCAAAGTTTCAAGATTACATATGCGTGTTATCGAATGCCGCGAGAAAGCGTCGCGTGCAATACACGCCACTTTTTAGGCGCCTTTGGGTGATGTCGATTGTGTTCCTCACTCACGAATCTGATTCACTTCTTCGAATCGGTTCTTTTGAACGGTTTGTTCCAACGAGCCTGTTCAAACGAACACTAAACAATAAACTTATCACACATGCTAAAAAGAAGCTAACACATACTTTTGTTTTATCATTTTCGTGTTGATAAAACTGCAATACAGTCACGTTATCTATATATTTATTTATGTGTTTATTATTTTTGAGCTGTTACTGCTCGGATCGAATCATTCTGTCCGAACCGGTTCATTAAAGGAGATCGCCTCTGGAGTTCGAAATCGAATCCCCATCACTCCTCGCCGCACATAAACATGGCCACGAGGAAATATATCCGTAGATCATTGCAGGAAAGAAAACATATACTCGAGAAATATGATAGACTTCCTCAAATGTCCCTAAACGCTGCTGCCCGTTTGCTAAACGTCTCAGGTCCTCTGCTTAGCATCTGGCTCCGGAAAAGAAACATGAAAAACGCCAAGTCAGACCTTTCTGGAGCTGTCTATCTATCCTGCAAGACGCATCAAGTAGAAGCAGCACTGTGGAGGTGGATAGATGCTTCATTTGCCAACGGTATTACAGTAAATGAGCCAATGATTCGTGGAAAGGCGATTCGAGTGGCTGAAGAAATGGGTCTCTCTAATTTTCGGCCGAACTCCGCCTGGTTGAAACGCTTTAAATCACGGGAGCCGGTGATACGAGAGATGTTCCAGGTCGACCAGAAAGAGAGGAATGCAGCTGAAGATCCAAAATCTGCGAATAAAGTGACAGAGCCCAAGAAAAACCTTGGAGCCAGAAAGACTCATCGACTCGAAGCGGCACTCTGGCGGTGGATAGATCATACTCAACAGAGCGGTATAGACTTAAATGAATCGACTATTCGTTCAAAGGCTGCTCAGTTGGCCAAGATCGTGGGTTATGGTAACTTCAGAGCAAACGCAGAATGGTTTACACGATTTTTAAACAGAGAGGGACTCATTCGATCAATGTTCAAGATTGGCGAAAATATTCAGGATAAAAAGGGTATGGCAAATGTGGTGGCAAGGGTGAATTTTGCAAATACAAATATGCAACAGCTTGAAGACGCTCTTTGGAGATGGATCGATCATTGTCGTGAGAACAGTGTTACAGTAAATGACTCAGTGATTTGTTCTGAAGCATCTCGGTTGGCTCGGATGATGGGTTTCAGTAACTTCGAGTCAAATGAAGACTGGCTGAGGTGCTTTAAAAACAGGGGAAGAGTCGAACAAGGTGTGACCAAACCCAACCAATATCCAGAAAATCCTCCAAGTATTCAAACAAAGGACGAAAGTGCATCTGATCACATGCAACAATCTGATGACTCAAGTGTAACTGACCAATCTTACAGTGAAAGCGAAGTATTATCAGATCTGGACATTCCTAAACTCGAACCCACAGTCGTCACAGCTGAGCTTAATGGTGATGCACACAGCGTCACTGTACCCTCACTGTGGCAGATGAAGGAGGCCATGAAAACACTGGCAACCGGTTTACTGTACAGGGGATTCTGTGACTTTAAACTGCTTCATCGCTTTGAAAAAGAAGTGGACAATGTTTTGAGAAGATCTGTGACCCTAGGAAAAAACAACAGCTTGCAAGCCTAAAACCATGGGTCGATTTCATATGTACTGAAGTGTACAATGTATTTTCAATCTGTAGTCTTTGTTTTAGCATCACCATAACCTCTTTCTCCGAGAAGACCACACGGGGGCGCCAAGTGTTTGTTGTATTTTAACACGTTCCTCTGATGTTGGAAACAGTACAATTATTTAGCCTATTTTGAATCCAGCTTTACTGTAGAATGAATGGGTATTACATTATTAGGGTCCTTAATTTGTTCCTCGCTCTTAACATTTGAATCTCCTTCAATGATTTTATTTTTACACAAAAAATAAAAGCTGTTAATAATACTAAATAACACGTTGATGAGTGTTTTTTTACTGCACACAAACAGTTATAACAAATAAAAAAGCTTTTTAAAAAAGATGCCGCAGCTTATGAAGCAAGGCAGAATAAATTACCAAGCTCCTATTTGAGTAGGGCTGTGTAACCTGATTTGCATAAACATGAGTAATTTATGAATAATAAATGTCCTTGTATTCAGCGTGATCCATTAATTTGCATATCACCATGGCACTACAGTTATTTTTCCTGTGTGCTGTGCTACCATGAAGCGATAAGAGCCTGCAGAAAACAGAATCAAAAGGTGAGTATTTATTGCCTATTTCTACAATCTAGTCTCCTGCTGCTGGTTAGGTACGATGTGTATGTTTTAACCTAAATAACTGTCATTTTGTCCAATGCTTTTGAGGCTTGTTTTCAGTATGTGGCTACAGTCTCTATCATGTACTAGTGTTCTGTGATTGTGTGAACTGCATAAACATGATGTTTCGTTGCATTATTGATGAGTTCCAAGCTCTGCCTTATAGGCAGCTGGGAAGATGAAAAAACTGATGGATCATGAGTGTATTGTCTGTACTAAAGATGGTGCCAAAAATAGCAGCTTCACAAACCCTCGGTCAGTGTTTTAGCATTATCAGGTGGTCTAAAATCTCATTTCTGTGTATGGACTGAAAGATTCCCACTTCTGAATCCATCAGAGGTCATTTGCATGATCTGTTTGTCATGCAGCAGCTGATTTCTGGTGTCAGCATTGCTGGAAACGCAGGCTGTAGGTTGCCAAGGAATTTTACAGTTTGACATTTTGTCTGCATTGGTATTTGTTGCAGGTGGAGATAGAGTAAGGCGTCAGTGCTTTTATCCATGAACTGTGAATACATTGTGGCAGATGACTTTCGTTATTAGTTGATGTCTTCTTGTTTCAGTCTGTTTAAAATGGGTTGCAGAAATCCAGTGCGCCTCAGTTGATCTTCTGTCAATATTTCCTATGCAATTTCGACAGATGATACATACCGATGGTTTTGAATAAATCAATGTCCAGGCATGGTGAATTGATCGTGTGGAGAGATAGAAATGTTGACTGTGTCTGTGATGAATAACTGTCATAGACACCTGAATATGTACGACAGAAACACTGAAGCTTCTTGATGAGGTCTGAGTAAATCAATGGGGCTTCAATAAACTCATTATGTTGTATTCAGACTGAAGCATGTTTTATGCACATATTCCAAGTGTGTGTCTATGTTTTTCAGTATCACCCTGGATATTCCTGAAAGTAAAATACTGTGGCATTGACCCTACTCCGTATTTCTGTGATAGCGGACTAAAATATGCTCCTCAGATGTGAGAACAGCCCTGAAAAATCTTCCATGGGGTTTATACATGTATAATTCCAGTAGATTTCCCCCCATTAAAATGATTGTCTATAGGCTACAAGTACTATGGGTCATGAATGTTACAAGATATTCCGTTTAGAAGATTTGTTGAGGCCTTATCAGCACCCTACAGAGTCTGTGAACCTGACGTTCAGCACAATATGTTGCGAAATATTACATATATTTGTATGTGTTCCTGATAGCACTTCTCAGTCTCCCTGGCACTTCTCAGTCTCCCTGGTCTTGTCTTTGATCTCCCTTGTAAATTGTAAAATTGTCTTTAAACTCATCTTTAAATGAGTAATGTAAATAATATATTTATTCATTTTTGCTTTTCATTTGGTGCTATATAATGTCATTTTTTTTAAAACAGCTATTGGTACTTGAAAGGGGAGCCTAACTGTCCAGAATAATATTGGTCATCTGCGGATAATAGATAGAGTTTTATTTAGCATTTAACAGTTTTTATTACACTTATCTCAGCGTTTAATGTATTTTTTTGTTCTTTATTAGGTATATTATAATATTGTTGTGCATAACTGCACATAAAACAGCTGATTTTATTGTGTGCGTGTGTGTATTTTATTTAGACAAAGAACTTTAGCATTGGTGATTTACTGTATTTGTATTTGAAAACAAAAAAACACCTCGTACTGTGCAGTTTTTTTAATACTGTGAATTCTAAAGACAATTATGCTTATGTATGTGTCATTTTTGGTTTATCTGTAAATTACTGATGACATATCTTCCAAATTAATTTTTTATTTAAAAAATTTTTTTTGATGACACAACACCATTGTTTAAACGTCTGAGGAGTTCAGCAATCAGCGTTTGGTTGAATAACTTGATTTTCAGTGACAACAAAGAGAAATATTTGTTAGCAATGACCTATCAATTTCGGAAATAAAATGCTCAATGCCAATAGTTTTATTTGAAATTTGGAAGACATGTTATCAGACTTTATAGAATGCAACTACCATTTTTCTCAAACACAACTAACAAACTAGTAAGTCTTTAGGAACTGAGAATTTTCAAGTGGTCACAATTTTTTCATAGCTATATTTAATACTTCACATTCTGAAATACACACAGAAATGAAATTTACATTCAAAATGAAAGAAACATTTTTTTTCCATGAATAAATATACATCGTTCTTTTAATTCTTTTAAAACACAAGAATTCTTGGTTTGGGCTTTGTCATATTCGGATGTGTACCAGACGCTGCCACTGAACAAAGGCAAGCCCAGACGTTCACATATCATCCACTCTTTATGCAAAATTAATGCATCCCCCCCATGACAGCATGATTTAATTTCCTCCTTTCATTTTCTGTCGCCCGTTGCCATGGACACCGGCAGAGGACTGTTGTGATTTTAGCTGCTACAATATGGACAAGTGCGGCTCTCTCCATGAAGCAAACAGCTACTAAATCACATGACCTCATCAAATCTCTATTCTGCTTGCAGACCGGCTGGCACTGTGCCATGATCAAGAAATGTAATGTATTCATAGCTCACTTCAGCTTGAAAACGCGTAGAAGATTTATGTCGTATGTGGTGTTCGACTCATCGGAAGTGTTATATTGACAAAACCAAACTATTCTGAAACGACTGTAAAAACGCATTTGAGAGAAACACAACAAACATTTCTCAACGCACATTTTAGAAAGTATAAGAGAATGCCATTGGCTTGCGCTGTTCCTTTCGACAAAGGTGATTGAGCTAGACAGGATGGCGTCATAACACCGTGTGCAATGTTGACTGTGTTGCCACCCAGAACATGTTGCCTGCAATGACCAATTGTGTGTGTGTGTGTGTGTGTGTGTGTGTGTGTGTGTGTGTGTGTGT
>CAIGQV010019084.1:3363513-3401963 GCA_903798115.1 Danio jaintianensis
TTAAGGGATAATTCACACTGAAAAAATCTGTCATCATTTACTCACCCTCAAGCAGGTTTATTATAACGAAAATGTAAACACTTTAAAATCACAAACACATGCACAGATTTGATTTTGTGAGTTGTGGGGAAATTCCACAGGTTTTAATTGTTTTACTTTGCAGACTGCATTTTCTATTGCCGTACCCAAACCCTATCCCTAAACCCAACTCTAAGAGAAACCTGTGTTCAGCTTTACTTTCTGAAAAAATAAAATTATTCTGTATGACTTTTAAGCTTTTTGAGAAATGGGGACATCAGCAATGTCCTCATAATTCATCATCTCCTTGTAATACCTGTCTAATACCCATTTCATTATACACATTTGTGTCCTGAAATGTCACAAAACACACACCCGGACACACATATATAATGATTTTAATCATTTCGAATTACAAGGACACAATTTATGTCCTCGTAACCACCTTAGTAGAGTACAAGTCATACCCCTGTCATTATACAATTTTGTGTTCACGTAAACCACATAAACAAGTACACACATCTAAATTTAGAGAATAACTTACAATTTCCTACCATTTTTTAAAGCCACTTAAATATTTGAAGTAATCTTAACGGGTAAAAGAACAGTTTTTAGATATAATTACATTTATATTTTATAAAAACACTTAAATTAAATATTTGAATCAAAATAAAAGAATAGTTTCATATGCCTCTCACTTATGGTGTAAATCTTGCACCTGCAGATTATTTTCTTAATTTTACTTAAGTTGTAAGTAAAAGTAAAACAGACTGTACTTAATTGACAGCCTAATTTTCCAGAATCATTCAGAAGTGACTGAAACCTTCAGCAGGTTATCCAGATGAAGGCCAAAGGAACGAGCCTTTCAGCCATAGCAAAAGTAGCTGGCCACTCCAAATCTGTGCGTTCTGCAATTTTGCATCTCTATAATATCACTAACATATTTAAGTCCCTCAAAAAGAACAGTATAATATAGAGAATCCGAACTGTTTAAACATTGCAGCTGCTATTGCTTGCCATTTCAGCTGTGAATAAAGAAAGGTTCTCTGTCTCGGTATACAGTGCTTAATGCTTGTGCACACGTGCAATATACTGACACTGTGGAGAAGAAACTGTTGAATGAAGTCATTATTTTTGTTTTATGAATACAAAATGATTCTCATAGCCTGATAATATTCAAATTGAACCACTGAAGGCATATGGTCTGTTTTGAGGATGGTTTTTAGTAATTGTCAGGACTTTAACAAGAAGAGAATCTTTTTTTATTAACTAATGTTAACAAGAAATATTAAATACTGTAATAAATGTATTGCTCATTGTTTGTTCAAGTTAGTAAATGCATTCACTAATGGAGCCATAATGTAAAATGCTATAAAGTGTTAAAATATTTCATATTTTTTCATTTTAAGGGTGTATTTTTCTTTAAGGATTATTAATAATGCAATAAGCCACCTTTCTTTTTATAGCACTGTTTAAAATTTTGTTTCACAGAATCTTTACAGCATACAGTAAAGTAAAAAAGAAAACCAGTGACGCAAACTTCAAAAATTAGTCACATACAAACTGTGCCTCAAAGCAGTGTCATTATTCAGATTAAAGGGATAGTTCACCCAAAAATGAAAATTCTGCCATCATTTACTGATTCTCCACTTTTACCAAACCTGTCCGAGTTTCTTTCTATTGTTGAACACAAAGGAAGGCATGCTGAAAATGTTAGGGGAAAACAGCCATTGACTTCCATTTTTTTGTTTTCTCTTTAATTCATTTCAGAGTTCGACGCTGATGCAGTTCTGTTCATTCATTATAAACACTACAAGTTCTGTCAAATGTTTTTACTGAATATTAAATGTCTCATGGCAATTTGTAACTTATTGATCTGGTGGCTAATTCGTATTTATTTGTACAATCTCATTCGTACACTTTAGTACGATTTGCTCATCCCCCAATAAGGGGTAGGGTTAGGGGTTGGGTTTGGGGTTTCCTGTTAATATATTTGCATTTTCATATTAAGGAAATTGTATGAATTCTTTCGAATTGGCCATTTTTCTGACAATATGTAAAATAATAAAATTATCTTGTGAGTGGGCTGCTATTTTAGAGTGCAACCAGGTGATGTAACGAATACATTATTAAATTCACAAGACATATCTGTTAGTGGACTATATTGTAAAGAAAATGATGTGTTCCACACAATTCCTTCATGTTGTCCAAACACAAATCAATTAAGTTAACTTAATCATTTTTTGCAAATTTAAGTCGATTGAACATAAAACAATTAAGTTGTCCCCAAAAAACTTAAGAATTGTGTTGTTTCAACTCATTTTAAATTAGTACTTTGAACAAGCTGCTAAAGTCATATTTTGAGTGTAGCATTAATTAACAATGTACAAATGTTCAAAGTAAACAAGTACTCTCGAAATCTCTTTCTTAAAAAAGCCCATTCAATAATACTAATCACACTAAATTAACATTAACTAAAGAAACAATTCCAACTAATAAACAATATTGTAAAGTTTTACCCATGCCTGCTCTATTAAAAACCATTTATAAACATTTAAAAATGTGAATTTGTTCTCTCCAGACGGCAGTGACAGAGAAAATATAGGCTAAGTGGACACTCCTGCAGCTCCATTCTGGCCCACTGTCAATCTGACACACTTCTCAATAGCAGTGTGCCCCTGTCAATATAGCTGGAGGTGAATAGATAATCAGACAGCAATCAGAAATTGAGATCTGCCATTCAAAGGCTATCTCAGTGTGGACGAGGAAGAGGACGGGCAGCCTGAGAGTGCAAGCATTCATGTGAAAATCCAATCCTTCACAGTACACAGCCCCCGCAAAGCCTGCAGAATGACCCTTTTATCAAAGTGCCATGTCCGTAGCTCTCCAAATAGCCAGCATGCTCTCAAGGAATAGACGCATGTACAAACCTGGCTGAGTAATGTATGACCTGTCTTCACAATGTTCTGGGTTTTTGACCCTGCATGTGTGTGTGTTGCTTGTGCGAGTGTGTTTTTGCATGTTGTCTGTGGGATGTTTTCATATGTGTGCCGAGTGTTTTACGGTTTTCACATGTGAAAATTTGATTTTTCTGATATCCTTGGGAGTGTCACAAAACATACTGTGTGAAATGACGGTGTGGTCACTGTAGGGCATTAAGGGTTCACTCACATTGAGGTATGAAAACTGGCACTAAAATAGATCATCATTCAAAAAAATTGTAGTAAATGTACAGAGTAAAACTGTATTAAGATTGACTGTCAAATTAAAATTATAGTTAAACCATGGGTAGTGTATAGTTATTTTTTGTCATTATATAATTCTGGTAAAAACAAATTGGCTACAGATGTAAAATGGTCAGTTTTTTTGTTACTGTTATTTTATTGTCAATACAACCATGTTTTTTGTTGCTATGATTCTAGTTAAACCATGACTACCATTAATTTTAGAGTTAATATGGTTTTACTTTAGTACTGTTGTGAAACAAAGGTTGATTTTGTAGCTACTATTATTTAAAGTCAAACCATATTGTAGTTTGTTAGTTGTTTGATAATTGTTAACAGTTTACAGTTTTTTAGTACATTAAAAAAACATCAACTTATTTAACACAAAGAAATATGTTACATTGTTTATTATTCATTCATTCATTTTCTTTTCGGCTTAGTCCCTTTATTAATCTGGGGTCGCCACAGCGGAATGAACCGCCAACTTATCCAGCATATGTTTTACGCAGCGGATGCCCTTCCAGCTGCAACCCATCATTGGGAAACATCCATACACACTCATTCACACACATTCACTACGGACAATTTTAGCTTACCCAATTCACCTGTGGGGGAAACCGGAGCACCCGGAGGAAACCCACGCCAACACGGGGAGAACATGCAAATTCACACAGAAACGCTAACTGACCCAGCCGAGGCTCGAACCAGCGACCTTCTTGCTGTGAGGCAACGTGCTATCCACTGCGCCACGGTGCAGCCACATTGTTTATTAATCTCTGTTAAAATTATTTTAAAATGAGTTCAAGTTAGCTCAGTTCCTCGAAATAATATTAACTAAATCCTTAAAACCAACGTTGTATTTTTAATGTTGAAATTATTGTAAAATTAAGACCTTAGAAGCATTCATTTAAACTAATGTAGTGTTATAACTGTAATATCTTTTCAAATGTGTTGAATTATTTATTTGTTTGTTTGTTAGAAAATTAATTGACGTGACAAAGGACCATGTCAAGCCATTTGTAAGCCTATGGGATTTTGTGGGTTGGGAAATTTATATCGTTATTGGTAAACTCAAATGCAAATCTGAAATATCCCCTTCACTCTCCCACAAATAAAATGCAAGGTTACACACAATTAATTCATGTTGTCCCAACGCAAATCATTTAAGTTGTAACAAATTTAAGTGGATTGAACATAAAACAATTAAGTTTCCAAATTTTTTTTTCCAGAATTGTGTTGTTTTAGCTTATTTAAAATAAGTAGATTGAACAAGCAGTAAAAATATTTTGCTTGAGTGGCTTACATATTTAAATGCACGCTGTACACACTAATGTATGACAAGAGTATTATAACGTATTACACTTCCTTTTGTTCTTGTTAACCAAATGGCCTAAACCATTACTAAACTGTGTGTGCATGCATGTGTGGGTTATTCAAAATGGTTGTGTTTAGATGTATAGTTAAGGAATAGCTTAAGGTTAAGAATAGAAAATGAAATTATTAAAACATAAAATTCCTCTCATGAAAATTAACCGTTGTATTGTTGTGGGCATATTTATCATGTGCACAACCACGGTTTTATCACAAATGCAAACACCTGGACCCCTGGTTTAAATAAGCATGTTTTTTTATTTTATTCTTAATACAACCTTAATTTCCATAAGGGTCATTATGTGTACAGAGAGTCCCTGTAAAGCATGTGTGTGTGTGTGAGCGAGTGAAAAATGTGGATTTTGACTTTAATGAGACACTACAATAATCAAATAGCAAATGGCCCCCTTGTGGTCATGAAGTCCAAAATGGTCTTTGTGACAGACTATAGTGAAAAATGAGCACTGCAATATTCATAATCTCATAACAGTACTTATTGTTTTTGCCTTGGAAATTTGAATTTGTTTCAAATCCACATTCTGTTTTCACTTAGGATGTTTGTTAGTGTAGTTAAAATATTTAAATACATAATACAAAATTAATTTGTAATTCATTAAGAACAAATTAATTTGTTCAGATGCAAAAGCCGTCTGAAATTTTCTTCTAAAATGAATATATTTTTTCAGCTTTATGTTTATGTTTGGTTATTTCACTTTAACAGCAATACGAAACAATATTATTTGCCATAAAAATAAAATTACTGAAAGTACACAGAGGAGGGGGCGACACAGTGGCTCAGTGGTTAGCACTGTCGCCTCACAGCAAGAAGGTCACTGGTTCGAGTCCCGGCTGGGTTCTCCCCGTGTTGGCGTGGGTTTCCTCCGGGTGCTCCGGTTTCCCCCACAGTCCAAAGACATGTGCTATAGGTGAATTGAATAAATTGGCTGTAGTGTATGTGTCTGGATGTTTCCCAGTACTGGGTTGCAGCAGGAAGGGCATCCGCTGTGTAAAACATATGCTGGATAAGTTGGCGGTTCATTCCACTGTGGCAACCCCTGATGAATAAAGAGTCTAAGCCGAAGGAAAATGAATGAATGAATGAAACAGAGGAGGCTGAGAAAAATGTGGGGAAGTGGGGGAAAAAAAGCTCCATATGGTTCCCACTTCCTCCTCAAGATGGCGCACTGACCTCATTGATTGACTATAGGTGACAGTATCCTTCACAAAAAAATGACAAGAAGTGATTATATGACATTTCTAAATGCTCGTCCTGGCATGCTTTGCAAGATTTTAAACACTACATGCTTAACAAAGCAACACTCAGAAAGCTGCCAGTTTATTCGGAATATGCGCGTGTAACTCCACAAGCTACAAACTGCTGTAAACTGACAGTGGAGTTCAGCACTGTGGTGATTACAAGGGGCAGTTGATTAAGCTATTGGCCTTCGTGGGCTACTCATCTGTCTTTCTTTATTCATTGCATTCGCCCCTTTTTCTCCTTGAAAGAGACCAAATGGATCCCAGCAGGTGAAAGTAAAGAAACGTGAAAAGACGCCCCTTTTTGGTTCTGCTTTCACACCAACACAATACCCCGTCCCACCTCTTTCTGTCCGGGTTTCCTACCTGATTAAACCTCTTCCTATGAACCCATTGATAGATGGTGCAAAACCTAAATCAACAAAAGCTGTATGAGCCCCTCTTAAAATTTCAAAGCCTTTTAACAGTATGCTTCAATTAGCTTTTGTTTCTTGCTTAGGCTCTAGTGAATGTGCGTGTGTGAGTGTGTGAGCGAGAGAGCAAGAAAAAGATGTCTTTTATGTGCTTTAATGTAATAGTTTACTTGCTGATTAATTCAGAGATCTCACAGATAAAGCTGGACTATTTTCCATTAATTCCTGCCTGTCCTCATCTGCCTGTTTCTCTGTATGTTTGCAGAATTCATTCAGCATATGCGTCCTTTCTTTTTTTTTGGTCTTCTTATTTGTTGCATTAAGAAGCGCACTGCAAAATTACAGAACTGTTCACATTATTGTTTGTCATCAGACTCTGCGAATTTGTGATTTGTGCCAGGAAGCAGCGGGTTTATTTGTTTTGGAGACTTTCATTTTGTCTCTTTTAATTTCTGGTGCCTACGAAAGTGTGCAAATTGATTCTATTATCGGTGCGTTAGCAGGGCCTCCCTTTTTGTCATTCAAATGAGAGTTAAACTTCAAATAAGAAATTTTTCGTCTCGTCCTCCGTGCGGTGTTTTGGTGTTGCTGAGTGACATGGGAACCCGTAATTGACTGAGTGTAAAAGAGGGGAGGAAAAGTAAAGAAGGGTATGGCGTAGTAATATGTAGATGGCATGCCTATGTTCTTCAGGAGTGACATTCTACATCTGTGACAATTATACACACTGAAGCTTTTGATCAGCACTCTGTCATACTGTGTGCGTCTGGATTTCACCTCTTTATATCAGCATACGTTTTTTACATTTTGCATGTGGTAGGCCTATGCTAAAAGATATTATTAAAACGTATTGAAAACACCTCCTTAGGATTTTAGCAAATGAGCGCACACATACTATTTATTCATATCCTCATTAGTAGTCTAAAAATATAAAATTCTTGCAATGCCATTAATTATTGAGTATTACATATATAATAGGATTGATTTTTTTTCCTTAACATGAATTGTGCTTATTGACTTAATTAAAGGACTGCTAAAGACACAGATGCATTCAATCTCAAGCTTATCTCAATTATACATAAATTACTAATAAATGTATTATTATTTTTAATAATAATATTTTTGCGTATACTTTGTTTTACTGTATCTTGATTACAGTGTAATTATACATTAATGTATTGAATAATGTATGGTGGAACTTTTAAAGAATGTGTACTTACTTTATATAACCCAGTAAATTATTGGGTGAATACAATAACAGCATGGATTAAGGTTATGTTCAGGGGTAGGTTTAGGGATAGTAGTTCGTATATAATGACTATAATTAGCATAGTGTGAAAAAGGACTGTAAACTAAAGTGCTAATAAATCTTAATTAACAATAGGTTTCTAATAGGGAAAAATGTAATTAACAACACTGTACAAAATGCAAGGTTCCACACAATTTCTTCAGGTTGTCCCAACACAAATCGATTAAATGAACTTAACTGTTTTTAAATTTGAACATAAATTGAACATAAAACAAGTAAGTCGTGCCCCTCAAAAAACTCATGAATTGTGTTGTTTCAGCTCATTTTCAAAAAGTAATAAGAACAAGCAGCAAAAATAGTTTTTTGAATGCAGGACGGATAAAACATTGCCAGTACAACTAAAATGAGAGCAAAAATTTTGATCTTTAACATTTTAGTCATTTTCTCCTTACTCTTAATTCTGGCTCAATTCATTTGTTAAGACAAGAAAGCTAATTTGCTGTAATGGAATAGTACATTCATGCAAATATACTTGGTGATGGAGACCAATATTTAAATCATATTTCTTCTACAGATTCTCCTCTGTAGCTTTTAGATATTCAAATATGTGACTTATTTTTAAGCACGGTGCTTTATGAACATGTGCGCACAGGATTGCCGTCACTGACGACAAAACATTAATACTTCGGCATCACATGGTGAATCATGACTCGCCATAATTGAACAAGAACAAATGAGTTTTTAAAAGCTGTAGCAGAGGGTATACAATTTAGGATTCTGTTCAATAATATAAAATTTCTGTTTCTGACATACACATACTTTAAGTTTTTGAAGATTTGTCAAGGCTATTTTAGGTTTTTGGAAATAGTGGCTACATTTGTAAGAATTTGTAAAGTATTATTTGTATGAAAATGTATTTTTTGAAAGAAGGCCACTACACTTAAACATCACTGGGGCATTAGAAGATCCTACAAAAATGTAATTATATTAATAATAATATTAATAATTAATAAATATAATTAATTGATATAAAATAGTTGCAAAATGCCTCCCCCACACTTTCATTGTATAGCAAAAAGCTACATTAACAGCATGAGGGTGAGTATATGCTGATAGAATTGTCCATTTTTGAGTGTGTGTATGTGTGTGTGTTAACTTTTCTTTTTAATAACCTGTAATAAACTATGCATCAATGGAATATGTTCTTTGTTATGTGCAGATAAGTAGCATTATATTTAGTAAATCTGTTGCTTAGTTATAAATTGCAGCTCTGTGTATTTTTGATCTTTATGTATTTATTTATTTTTAACTGATGATCTGATTGACAAAGCCATGGAGAAAAATGGATGGGTCAATGTCACCTGGTACCAGTGGGGTGAGGTTGGCACACCTACAACCCTGTGGTCACCTCCAGGCACGCTATCACACACTGACAGGCAGGCGCGATGCCACGGCACTTCACACAAACACAGCCACATTGACAGCCGACTGACCCAGGCTGACAGCACCAGGAAGAAGAAATGGGGGGGAAGGCAGAAGTTCTCCGTGTGTCCGTCACGGTGTGAGCGTGTCGGGGTGTCAACAACTTTTTTCTTCCAGTAGCCCCCAAACCCTCCGCATCAGAACACATTCACATACCCAAACATCCGTGACCTTACTGGACACGGGTCACTGTACAGTAGCACTTAAGATTGCTGCAGTGGTTTTGATAGGGTAAATGGAATATGTCCATGTAGGGATATTCAATATAACGATATATATCTTATGGACAAAATAAAAAAAAATGTTTCATATTATGCTCAATCGTTTATATTGTGGTGTCACAAAATACATTGTTCACGGCAATACAGTTTCATAATTTTTATGAGCGCAATATTATACCTCATTACAGGGATGAAGACGGAAACATGAAAAAACAAGCATTGTAAAAAAGTTGCAATCTTGAAAGTACAATGTTTATATTTTACATTTCATTTATTTTATTTTGGGCCTTTAATCATTAGTTTTTGAAAAAGTGTTTTACATTTCATTGATATTTATTTATTTTGTTTACATTTTAATCAAACATTTGCCCTAAAATTGTAAATAAAGTGAGAAATACGATCACATATGAATGAGTAGATTTCCAAATTTATAATTTAAACTATAAAAAAGTCCTTTCTATGTGATCAATGTTTATAAACTTTTAATTTATTGAATTTACAGAAAATGTGCTATATCATGATATATGTCGTTATTAGTATAAGATTACTTATTTTGTGATATGCGATTGTCATATTGCCCTTCCTTATGTCCATATCACTACTGATGGGTTGAGCAGAAAGACTTGTAGACAGCGGATAGAGTATCTAACTTGATTTAGTTCAGTTAATAATGCAGCCAGTCTAGAATGGATAGGGCTCTGTGCCAGATGAGCATCTTGTTTAGTCATTGAGCATTATTGATGCATTGGATGTACGTCAAAGGTTTAGTCACAAAAGCCTGAGCTGGACCAGAACCTTCTATGCATTTTATAGGTCTTCATTATAATAGCATGCTATAGTGGGCTTTGCTGTTAACAGTTCATGAATTCACCAGTCATGAAAGGCTTTTAATTATGCTGAGACATACCATAGTGCTTTGTACTGCCCGTGGCTCTTTTGTTCAAGAAAGTCCTTTGAAGTCATTCTATAGAAACTGGAACTTGTGAGCAATTGCAATGAGATGACATCGCTGATCATATAGAGGACTTTTATTTCAATTTGAGACAGCAAGGCCATCATCCGTTTTCATCCTGTGTTTATGTGGGAAGGGAAGTGGAGGAATCGTATTGTCTTTATATTTACGAGTGAGAGAGGTATACTCTCTGATTCCCCTTGAAGTTTCAAGAGATGCCAGTGAAGATGCAGGCCTCTGAAGTTGATAACCCCAGCATCATGTGACAAGGAGATGAGAATGACGGAGGCTTTCGGAGCCCTGTTGAGATCCCTTCTCATTAAAGAGCAACCTCTCAGCTATTCTGTAAAGAAGTTGACCTCCATGGTTAAAAAAGGTGGGGGTGCAGGTGAAGTGAAAAGCAAACATTAACGCAATATATGACTCCCCAGTATATGGCTCAAGATCCACTTGCTTGCGGTGTTAATTTAAAGAAGGATGGAGGGACAAAAGAGAGGCATTAGAACAGAGCAATTTTTTTTTTAAATGTGTCTACAGAGTAACACAGCAGAGTGAGAAACAAAGAAGGACAATAAAGTGAGTGGCATTGCTTTGTCCACCTCCAGATGTCCTCTATGCTGGTGTCTTTTGGTCTTTCTGGTCTATTTTCCATGGCTTGGTCTTCAGCATCAGGTGGTTAAATTTCCATGCACATTACAGTCCTTACTTTACGGTACAAATTATCAAAGGACTGATATTTTATCCCCTTCATGCTGAGATGATGACAATAGTGGCCCTGCGCTGGAACCACCAGGTAACCTAGTAGAGCCTCATCTTGTGTAGGCACCAGACTGAGCTTCCTCAGGTCCTGCAAGTCCATTGAAGCAGGTTGCTGACTGTCTCTAGGTGATGAGAGGTTGTTGAGGGCATGGAGCCTTGCTGACAGGCATGAAAGGGCCAAGGATCACCTGTCACCCACCCCATCACATCAAAGTCCCATAAAGAAGTACCTTGCATGAGGGATCTCCTCATGGATATACTGGGCAATCTGAGCCCTATTATTAGTGAGATAAGGTTTTTGTAGGTTATGTGTTGAGCTCGGATGGCACATGATTACCACCCCTCTTGAAGTATGTGTGCTTTCACCAGGAATATTTTAGTTTTTTTTAATGGTATCATCATCTTCTTATTAGTGGTAAGACCCCTGAGTGCTGAAGTGAAAGGGGCTTGTGGTGTCCCCCCGAGCCCTTGCTTTTACCCCTTAATCCGCTGGATAATAAGTTCATAGCCAGTCCATATGCTCTGGTGCTGTTCAGGAGGGGGAGGTGTTGCCCCATGCTACTTACACCGAGCGGACCCATTTCTCAGGTACCTCTCCTGCTGACCGACTTTTTGTTCTATCGGATCAGTCCACTCCATGGCCAGAATAGTCTGAATTGATTAGCCCTGCTCCGTATAATTGCCAGCAAATCCCACTGAATCGTTTCCCATCCATTTGAAAAGGACAATGTTCGTTCTTTTTCTCCCCAGCTTTTCTTCGGTGCCCCTCCCCCATTACCCTCCTTTTCATGCCACTTGGTTTGTCTCCCGCCCCACACCCCAAGCCACCTCCTTGAGGTAAGGAGAGAAGGGGGAAGGGGCTGGAGGAGAAAGCACTCCTATTCCGGACGAGCCCCCTACCCAAGCACTGGCAAAGGATGAAAGTGGGCGGCGGGTGGACGTGTTCTAATCCATCACCCTGGAGTGTGAGTGTAGGCTGATCGGAGTCCTTACCTGCCGGTGCACAGTCAGGGTTTGGAGGACAGTGGGAGGAATCCAGGGAAGGGGGAAGAGTTGGGGAGTAGTGTGAAAAGGAACTGTGGGGATATGCACAGGATTATTCAGAGGCCCAGGCGCCAGCGTCAACTGCTCCTGCAGCTCTGCTTATTCAGTTGAGAGGCCCAAAATCTCAGGTCGGGGCAAAAGTCCATCAGACTTACTGAGAATATTGTTATGTTAGAGTAGACTTAGAGGGCCGATCAAGTGTGCCATGTCTGGAACAAAGGCCATTTAACGTGTTTAACTTTGAGATTGTCCTTTTGGCACCCCTATACACAGCTACAATTCTGATTTCTCTCTTCAATATTTAAGAATGCATGTCCTACACTAAATATTTTTATTCAGTAGTCCAAAATTAAATTTGTTGTCACACTTTATAAGTTCTGCATCTGCTATTAGACTCTGCATCTGCTATTAAACCAAAAATCCTGCAAAGAAATTAATGTGACCCATCTTCACAAGATTGACAACACTCAGATTTTAATGTTAACCTTGAGCCAAGCAGAATAATTTTCATGACTTTTGAGAGGTACAGACTTTGTTTATTAGGTCATCATTAATAAGATGCATTCCAATAAAGTCAGATGTCTAATGAACATGTTTTATCCTCTTCATGCATCATACACCTCACCTTGAGGATTGCTTGCCCTTCATGAGAATGATCTCTAATCTCAAAAGATTTGCATAATGTTATGCTAAATGGTGGTAAACTGAAAGCTTTGTTTAAAAACAGCCCTCTATTTGATAAAGACATGTCTTCCTTTTCTTACTCTCCCTTAAATTATATATCTCTATCAACCTTCAGTGACCATGTTCTTTAGACACTGGGGCAGGTCCTTTGGGAAAAGGTCATAAGTTCAGGGTGATAAGGGTTCTGACCTCTTTCGATATTTGACCAGGCCTGATTTCAAGCTCAAACAAGCTACTACATATAATGCCCTATGGGATTTAATGAAAAACAGGGCCTATTGTCTACTCTGAGAACTGACCACAAACATATTTAGTATTTTCTTACATGACCCTAGTGGCCATGTCCTGGGATTGTCAGACTAATTAGAAGGTCAGTGAATTACACTAGCTCTGAGAAAAAAAGATACAAGTGACTGAAAGACTCTTTCACTGATTCAGCTGAAAAAAAAATTTATTTCCAAAAATATTGAATTTAAATATTGTGACATTGAAGTGACCCTGAAAATATAGTGTGCGATTTTAAACTAAACCGCCACAGGGTCGTGTGTGATTGTGCTCAGCTTTACATACTCTTAAATAGGGAAGCTATGATTATCTGCGTCAATGGAAAATCAATTAGCTGGCAATTGGTTCCATAAAAAAATGCAGCAACCATCTGTAGAATTAGCTTCTGTTCAATTTCACCCATGATGGCAGATCATGTCTTCCCAAGGGAGTCTGTGACATTGACAAGATCTCCAGCTAAAGGTCATATTGGCAGTGACCACTGAAGGGCTTGACGATGAACTGGTCAAGCCCCCTATTCTAAGGGCTCCTCCCTTTACAACCAAAATGAGGCATTTTACCAGTTTGTCCATTGACTCTGAAGGGCAGGACAAGTAGAACGGTTGACATCCCATAGGTCAAGGGTTAAATGATCATTACCGTTAACACGCAAAAAGTTCACACACAAAAATAATGATAATTTTAAAGGACAATCACCATAAATTCTGACTTGGATCTATATGAAGATGTCTAGTCTCAAAACAAGATATGTATATAATGAGGAAAAAAACTCTACATTTTATCTAAATTAACTGTAGTCATTAGTGAAAGCACAGTTAATTTGTGGAGCATTAGATCCTTATCAAAAATATGAATGTTTACATACATATTGAACTTTATTTTAGCTGGTCTCAAGTGATATGAAGAGAAGATGGGTCTCCTGGGATACTTACTAAGGGTCAATTCTATGCTTCAAGCTAGGCAGCCATTTCTCACATTCCCTATTGCGCATCAAAAAGAGATTCTTCTAGTGTTTGACCCAATAAGAGTTGGTGCTGAGTGGCTAACAGACCCGGGGTGTGAACCTCTTTTGCTGCTTAAGTTCCTGAATGGCTCCCTGGGAAACTGCATAACTGGGAGTGGTGGAGTTGCCCAGGACAGCATGTGGTTGTTTTCCAGCTTGCTGCCCCTTTAAAGGCCTTCAGTGCACAGGGTCTGTAATCAGTGCATTGAGGAGGGGTGTCTCTTTGGTTGCACTTCTGTTTGAAAGATGGATAGAGAAAAGCTTGAAAGTAGAAAAAAAACATGGCCTGATGGGAAAGTAGGCTAAAACTGTTGGAGAAGCAAGATGAGATCACTGCAGTGGAGATTTCATTGCTACACAGTTGGCTAGGATTGGCCCATATATACTCTCAATATCCAATAATGAGTGAACAGTGGCACTCACATCAGATTATTTGAAACAATGAGCGACAGAGGACCTGTCTGGGTAGATAAAAAAAAATAAAAAAAATCTGTATGCTTAAAAGTATCTTCACCATTAATATTACTGCAATTTAAAAGGGAATATTAAGCATCACCTTAAAATTTAGACTAAACTCTCTGAAAGTCAATGGGGTGGTACCGTGGGACACTAAAGCTAAAGGGTGCTAATATGCATACCTTAAGTGATAATATGTACAGTTTTGAGTTGAATAAAGTACGATGATGTACTTTTCAGGTATTTTCTCAGCTATAGTTAAATGATTCAGAACACAAGATTTTGGAGGTTTGTGTCACATTTAAGATGAAAAAAACCCCTCTTTTTTTAAGAACATATATGTGCATATACCCTGTATAAATTCATTTTGCATTTGTTTAGCTTGTCTGCCTGAGTTCACAGCGTGCATCAGAGCTGTCTGTGTCCAGTAATTGATTCCTTCACTGTCAGCCATTTTCTCACTCACATCCTCCTCCTCCCTTCCCATTCCATCTTTAGCATGGGCAGCTAAAAGAGGCAGATTTATCAGCATCACCCTGCCATGATGACAGTGTAAATATTCATCCAGACGGCCAAGGTTCCCACACCATTACCGGGGCATTCACTGTTGGCCCCGCTGGTACAATCTTTAAAGGGATTGTTCAGAAGAATGAATGGAGCCAAAGAACTGAAGGGCACAGAGTTGCCCAAACAAAAGTTTTAATGTTATTAGCGGAGTCTGTCCAGTGGGGTAAAGAGAGAAAATACATTATGTACGTGACAGTGATGTAAAGATCACACATCTAGGGATGTCAGTATAGATTAGCACTGCTGTTCACATAAATATATAGCTAATCACTGAAATGTAATATATGGTTTCCAATGGCCAATTGACAATTATTTCTGAAACAAACTAGGCCAAGACATTGCTGTCAAAAGTCAATCCGCAGTGATATATTTAACATCAATATGAAATAATTTAGTATGTGTTCACAGAATTAGTTTGGTTCTCTTGGTTTTTTCAGTCTGTAGTCTCAACAACGAAAGTCATACATTTAGTTTTTGTTCACCTAGTGTTCACCCTGTCGTTTTCAGATCAAACCTCAATATGAAAAAGAAAATTGGATTACTTTTGTGTCGTAACTTACCGAACACCAAAAATAATCCATACATGTGATTGTATTTCAGAACTCCTGAACAGCTCTCTAAAGGAGACAAAACAGGGACAGGAATATCAGTTTGACACACATAAATGACACATTTGATGCCTGTATTGAACTTTAATGGGCAGTACTGCGACTATAAAGAGAAAGGTCAGGCATGCTTGAGCATTCTGTCCCTGTTGATGGTTGCTTCTTGTTACATCATGTACTGTTTTTGGCTTGTTTAGATGTCTTTGGTCTATCCTGGATTCATAATCAGCCAAATCACACAAGAGTTTCCATGATTGTGGATAGTAACCCACCTTTTCAAAAATTCTATTTTGCTTGCATGCACATTATGACTCAAATGGCATCATTCACACTTATTTCAATGAACCACACTATGAGATCAATCACAGTAGAGTTTAATCCAATAAGACATTCTCAGTGTGAACACATCAGCAATACCACCACTTTTTTGGTACCAAAAGGGTGGAGCTAGATTTGCAGCTATTAAACAACATTGGTTTACAGAGAATCGTCACTTGTGCATGATACAAGAGGGAAGACAACATAGGAAGTGCCATTTTTAAATACACAGCCAAAACACTACATCGTGATAATACAATGATGGCATGCAGCAATGAACCATGACTGACCTGAGGTCACACAAAGCTTGTCTTCTTGTGACAAACAGCCTACAGCTTTCTTCGTTTGAGTGAGAATGACGTTGATCAGAACTGGTCAGGGTACTGTTGGCAAGTGAAAGCACAGGCCTGATCAGTGTGACCTCTGAATCATACTGTACTGAATCATACTGTACTGTACTAAACTGTACCGTACCACTCAGTGGAAACAAGGCACTAGTTCTCAACTTAAGCTGACCTGTCAGATAGTTCGGACTATCAAATGGCTTTAGTTTTCTTCAGTGTATTCTGAACAAAGCAAGAAAATGCTGAATGTTCACACTAGTTAGCATCAGTCATAGTCTGTTGTGTTTTTTTGATTTTCCACCCAACCTTACACTTGACCTTGCAAGCTACATTTACATCTATTATTTTCAAATGATCCATTAAACTCAAATACATGTGACAATACAGAAGTAAAGATCAGTCACTAACTCTGTTTTATCATGACTTTTATCAGTCTCTGTTCACAGACAAACATCCGTTATGGTTGTTTCGAGTGCAGTAAACATCTGAACATTCATGGTGTGTTAAATCCATTCTATAGATAGCTATGCATTTAATTGGTGACCTGTAAGATACTGTACTGTTTGCTTAGATGTCCTAAGGGGTTATACACATGATGTTTATGAGGTGAATCAGTGTGTAAGTGTGTGTGTGTGGGTTGCGCTATTGCTTTGTGTCACGCTGGGAGCCCCTCCTGAGAGGCACTGCACAACACTGAGGTGGGTGCAGCTGCAATGGCTTTCATCTCCTCAGGCACTCGGCAGGGAATCACAGTATTTATGAGTGTGTGTATGTGTGTGTGTGTGTGAGAGAAAGAGAACGAGAGAGAAAGCAGTGAGGATGCAGTGTCTGTCATTTGAAGCTAATTAAGGGTGGCAAAAATATTGAATTTCTGTATCTCAGGCCTCACATATGGGATTGTAACACTGGTAATTCAATATATCGGTATCAGTTAGGAGACAAGTGAAAACTCTTTCAGCGCATTTGTACTTTAATCAAAAGAAAGTCGGTTCAGTTGTCCCCATGCCTTCTTGGAGAGCATATCTGGAAGTTTCCATAGGAACAAAGCTTTGAGAAACCATTCAATGAGACTGGATTCTGCTGATGGCATCCACACCAAGGACATCTACTCTCCTCAAGAGTGTGTCTGAGTCGATCATCCGCTGCGACTCCCTTCTGCGCTACGTGTGCGGGAAAACACACACGTAAAAGCGGCCACACGTGGATCTCAGAGGCTGCCCACGGCTACAGTTTGGGCAGCTAATTCATGGTGCACCTTTTGCTTGCTCAGATGCCGCTTATGGTTGGACAGAACATTTTAGCCCCCGCAGAGTGCCGCGAGGCAAGAAGTGATACCTGCGGTGGAAAGCTTTCGCTTCGGGGTCTCTGCACTTTCTTTTCCTCAGCTTTGATTCCGCTCATCCCTAAATCAGCGATAGGGCTCTAAATGCTTCTTTTGGTTTTACCTCTTACTTTGACAGGACACAACTCTGTAAAAGTGCACTTATCTCAGTCTGGCATGTAAGATTAGGTTTAGTCTTGATCTGTGGTCTGTTATATCCAGTGTAGATCCCGTTTATTTTGTTACTGAATCTTTCTTTCTGTCTGAAAATATCAGGTTTTGATAAGTCACTCAACGTGGTTGTCATGTTTAACTCTTCTAGCAGCCAAGAGGCAAATGTGGGGGAAGAGCAGAAGGTAGAGAACAGTATAAGCTCAAAAAATAACACGCAAAGTTTACTGAATATGTTTATATATCTTTGCCAAAGCCAAGTTTGACTTTATCTGGCCAGAAACAAATTCAAGACATTTTCTGGACTCCTATCAAATGTCTATTAAGTTAACTATGAGGTATTGTTGTAGTACTTTAAACTGGACTGTTTATTTTTTCATGGATTTTTCTTGTCTCTGTCTCAGACTAAGACTAAGGGCTCTATTTTAATGATCTAGGCGCAAAGTCTAAATCGCAGGGCACAAAAGCATTAAGGGCGTGTCCGAATCCACTTTTGCTATTTTAAGGACGGAAAAATACACTCTGCGCCGTGGCGCATGGTCTAACAGGGTGGAGCTTATTCTCTTAATGAGTTATGGTTGTGTTTTGAGAATAAACCAATCAGAGTCTCATCTCCCATTCCCTTTAAGAGTCAGTTGCATCATGCCATGGCACATTTGCTATTTACATGGCGGACTTTGTAAGTGGAAAAACTGAACGCTTCACTGGCAGAAAACGGTTAAACAGAGCATCTGCAGCGAGAGAATAAAGAATGAGGCCTTTACTTTCACTTTCTCTCTTTCGTGAATAAGGAAGCGGTGTTGTACGCACAGACATCCATTAGCCTACATAATTATTTTTGTTTGTTAAGCGCAAAGATTTGTTTCAAAACTATTTCTAAATTCAGTTCTAATTTCCAGCAAACGAATAAATGAACAACAATAACGAAGTGTGGTCAAAAAACTGAGTTATATCCAAATACACATGCTATGCCCCATATGGTCCATAACAGGTGGACAAATCTAAGCTTGTTTTTAATAAAAACAAATATAAATATGCAAATAATAAATAATACTACAAATAATAACAACATTATACAAAAGCAAGTCACTCCCTGTGTTTGCGTGGGTTTCCTCCACAACTCCAAAGACATGCGCTATAGGTGAATTGGGTAAGCTAAATTGTCCGTAGTGTATGTGTGTGAATGAGTGTGTATGGATGTTTTCCAGTGATGGGTTGCAGCTGGAAGGGCATCCACTGCGTAAAACATATGCTGGATAAGTTGGCGGTTCATTCTGCTGTGGCGACCCCTGATGAATAAAGGGACTAAGCCGAAAAGAAAATGAATGAATGAATGAAAAGCAAGTCATGAATAAACCAAAAAAGCCCCTATTTTAGTTCCTTAAAATAGCAACGTGCCAACCATGCGCCTTAACACACCTCTTTTCTAGACCAAAACACCCATGAGTCCACAAAGTGGTGCAAATGGATTTGCTATTTAAACAACGTGGTGGAAAATGGGAAAATTAAGGTTGCATTGGCCTGAAAATAGCAACACGTCGGGGCAAAAACGTCTTGCAGCTTATTGCGCTGGGTGTATGATAGGGCCCTAAGACTGTGTGGATAATATCACTAAATTACTGGTTCATTGTCTGATTTATTGGCTAACATCATCACTGTGATTGCTTGTAAAATATCTGGATTCAAATGCAACCAATCATTTCATTTATTTTGTACTATTGTGTCAGAAGTTCACAGGGGATTGTGTTAAAAATGCTACCAAAATTAATATTTAGAAATTTTGTTGTATATATTATAACAATTTCAAACAAAAACTTTTTGTTTTATTCAACTATAGGATATATACACACACATAACCAAGACGGACCAACACATAAATGCAAGCAAGTTGAACTTTTAGACCTTTATATCCCGCAGACCCTAGGGAAGGTCTTACAGTGGGATGAATCAGATCAACCAGTCAAAAGGAGAAGAGCTAGTTGAGATGTTTTCCTGTCATTTACTGCTACATTCTGGATCAGAGCAGAGGACTCAACCACTAAAGTTCTGTAAAAGCCTCTGGTTTTCATGGCATTGCTGTTGAGCATGCTTTAATCCGAGTTTAACTGGGTTTGGAGGATAAAGGAGCTATTCTGTTTTCTAGAGTTCTCTGTAGATTTTGCTGTATTCTTCCTCCTACTCTGATAGCCCTTGTCTGTTTTCTATGGTGAGAGTCCTTATTAGAGATGGCACCACTCTCCCAGCTTATTCAGAGATGTGAGGGCTGGCTTGATCATTAGTCACTGCGGGTAAGGGCCGCATCAAAGCCTGCTTCCAGTCATGCACTGGTGCCTTAAGGCATGAACTTGGAAAGGGTCTGTATCTACCTGCCTATTGTAAAAATATTGTTTGGGAATTTAATGAAAATTATTAAGGCAACATATTTTTACACTATGACCAATAAATTTCCCTTTTCAGCACTATTTTCCCGTTTTCCTATATCTTGGCTCACTACATCCTGTACATGACCAAGGAAAAACACTGTTTAACAATGCAATTCAAGACCCATTATTCAAAAGTAAATTCTTATTTCAACAATTGTCGAGTCAGTATCAGTTTAGTTCAAATATCTCACTTTGCTTAGGCTTAGTCCCTGTTTTATCAGGGGTAGCCACAGCGGAATGATCCACAAATTACTCTGGCATATGTTTTATGCAGCCACAACCCAGCACTGAGTACAATAACTTGTGTTCAAATATCTGAAAAGGCTTCAAGTTTAAAAAACAAAAGGCATAATATAAGGTTGCTATACACATGTAGAAATTAGCTACTGTCTTAAAATTGTAAGTTGAATCAATTTAAGTTTACAAGTAATTTTAATTTACAACACATTGTATAAACTAATGAAGCCTGTTTAAATAACATGAAGCAACAAATTATTTATTAAATGTCTTGAACATTTTTTTATATTACTGATGTGTAAAATACATCTTCACATAAATATCCTAAATGTATATATAATTTACGGGGGTTGTGGTCGATGTAATTCAATTTTAGGAAAATGCTTTTAAAAGTTTCAAGAAATAAAAATGATAACAATAACACAAGCTTTCTATACATGACATCTATTCATAATAATGAAAGGGCTTCACTTAAACAGAGTCCAAAATGCCTCCAGAAATGAACTAAATAATCAACATATAATATTTTAAAAGCACCCAGCATGCTTCTTAATCCATTTTAGCAATATTTTAAACAATTTAACCGTTAAAAGCAGAGCCCTTTTCATTTGGCCGGCATATCACAAATATACAAATGCGGAGACACTTTCTACTTCCCTTTTTCTAGAGAGCTTTTATCCTCAAGTAAGGCATAAATGACAGTCGAATGTGTCTGTGGCACAAGGCAGTAATGATTGCATGAAATTACAGAGACCTCAGCAGGCCTCCTCCTCCTCCTCCTCCTCCTCTCTCTCTCTCTGTCTCTCTCTCAGGTAGCAGGATCAGCTCTCACCCCTGCCTTCCTTTCTCTCACTCTTTCCCTTCTCGCCTCTCACAAGCTATTCAAAGGGAATGTATAACTGAATATGAGATGGAGCGGGCGTCTTTCAAGGGCCAGAGCTAATGAGACGTTTTACCTTGAAATCAGAGCAAGACAGGAGGAGACCCTGTTGAGCTGAGCTTGCATAGGGGGATCACAATTGGGTCTGGATCCTTCAGCGAGAGAGTGAGAGAGAGAGAGGGTGTGATCCATTCCAGACAGGAATAATGCTCTCGAACCAGAGTGGATTATGACAGGAGGACATTTTCAAGCAACAACGTGACCTGAAAGGCTTGTTCAATGCTAACACTGACCTGCTTCCCTTTGTTTGCTTTTGTCCTGGGCGACACCCCGTACGTCAGAGTTAAATCTGTATGGCTCGGCTTTCAGGTGAAAGCCACAATTACTCTAACTTGAAGAGGCAAAAGCTGGAACGGGGTGATGAGAAGGAAGCCAACAGGTACTCTTGACAGTTCGCAGTGCCAGCATGGATCAGAGAGCCCCGTCATATGAGGCCAGGGATGAAAGGGGACAGGAGATTTGTGTTCTGAGGGGTCCGCTTTTTAATCAGGGGCCCAACGAAATCGGCCACTAACCAGTGTTATGCTAATAAAAGAGCATGGAAGTGTGAATGGAGGGTGCAGCTAGTTATCGACACTCTAATTAACGTGCTACCGCTATTTGCGTAGCATTGAGGAGAAGGGAGGTGGGAATGCTGAAGTGTGGGGGAAGGGTAAAGACGAGCATCTTTTGTGCAATTGTGTATGTGCGAACAAAGCTGGACATGCAATCTACATTGCGTGCCTGCTAATCACCGCATACGATAATCAAATTATTTTGGGCCATGGCATATTTTTGCTCCATAGATGATGTGGAGGTTATTTATTTTTTCTTAAAATAGCATGGCGAGTTGTGGTAATTTGACCATGTTGTTATGGTGATATCATTTAAATAATAGTACAGTTCACCAAGATCTCAGTCATGGATGAAAGGACAATACGTTAGTACCCAAAAATTACCTTTTCAGAGTTTTCCGTTAAGAGCTCGACCCCGTGACCTTCGATGTCTGGCATAGTCCTCATCCAGGCTTTCCCACAGACAATCCTGCAGACGAACCCATGTCAAGAGGCTCAGCATATGGCCCCGGGCCTTTCCTATTGTCTGGAGTGGTGGGGCAGAAAGGGCCGCCATTATTGTCACCATTGTAAGATTGGCAATGTGGAGGAGCAGAGACAGGACAGGGTGAACTGGATCCCAATGATGGCTGGTGCCCTTTCCCACCAACCCACAATCCCATTCCAGACACTGGCTTCACAAATGCTTGGTCATTGTCAATGTCAATGTCAAGGCCCAAATTTTGGGGCAGGACTCCTAAAGTCATTATGCAAACCGGGACCCTTTCAAGTACTTTGATTTGCATTCATTGTATGGTTTGCTGAACATCTTAAATGGCCAAACATTAGGGCTACACAATATTAGAAAAAATCTGACATTGCAATATTTAGCTTTTCTGCAAATATATATATATATATATATATGAATAAAATTTCACCAGATGACTTGCATAGCCCTATTTGGAAAAAATTATTTGTTTATATTGATTATGATGATTTAGTATAGGAATGAATCAAGCCTAAGACAAAATATACTAATTACAAGAATAGATAAATAAAATAGAGTGAATATAAAAGTGAAATAAAAAATGCTTCAACAGCATTCAAGTTCAGATATTGAAAAAAAACAAATGTAAAATTACAAATGGTACAATTTCTTGTGCCTGAATGCTTTAAACTAAAAAATAAACTGATGCAACTGATAAACTTTCACACCACTTGGGTTAAAATTTGCAGTGCAAAATCCACAAATCTTGTATTTTGAACTATGGTGCTGGTCAACTATAATCCCAACTCAACATTGCACATCCTGTGATGTGACAATTGTGGATGCGCACATTGCAATGTTGATGCTGAAACGAAATATTGTACCGCCCAATCAAACAAATCTCATTATTAGAAATTGCTTAAATGATTTGCAATCCAAACAGATTGGTGCATTTTCACTACTATCATTTTGCCAGGTTTAACTGGCAAGTTGTTGAACAATGAAAAGATCTGTTTAGTGGCACTACATTATTCACAGTTCTTGTACCATCTGCTTGTGCCTTCCTAAAAACCCTGAGAACTTCACAGTGGGTTTTCCTAAACTGTGAACTGAAAAAAAAAAATAATGAATTGATGAGGAGGTAGCTAAAGCAGTTAGTTAAAACGAGTTCCTGTCATTCCTGGAGCTTGATCTAAAATTCTCATTCATCACCTTTTTAGGACAGGAAAGCGCCGGTGGCAGAACGTATTCTTGGTTGATTTGTTGAAACTGACTCTCTGCGGATCATTTTGAATATGAAGACATTACAATTATAAAATCTATTTATTATGTAACCTCATCATGGTATACTGCTTTGTTGGAAAATTTGAATGAACAGTTACATTTTAAAATGACAAGAGGTTTTGACTCAAATTATTTTGCTTAAAATGTTAGACAGATGCTTTTTTAAGATGCTTTTGGTAACACTATATAGTAAGATTTAAATTAAGATTCATTCATTAAATATTAGCCAACTATATAAATTATAAACTAACAACAAATACATATAAATAATGTGTTATTCTTAATTTGAACATAATAAAACATGCATTTGCATTTGTCAATAGTAATGGGCCTGAGCTAACATGAACCAATAAATAATTAATAAACAATTTTTAAACTGAATTTCTATTAATCAACACAATGTACATCTAATTGTTAGCCAATACATTAAGTAACGTTAATTCATAAGATCATGTTATAAAGTTGTATAAAATATGATTTTTTTCAGTGTTTTTTAAGCTTTAACAGTGCAAATAGATCACCGTTGCACATAACGCAAATAATTAGAGGATTGTATGTGTCTATGTACAAAATTAGCAGGACATGTACAGCATTTGTTTCATATGACATTCAATTTTAGTCTAGAAATTGGAATATATCTGCAATATGACACAATGTGCATAAAATGTGCACATGCATAAACTACCACACTTGTCATATAAAACACACACGCATAACCAAAAAGATGGAGAAAAAATAAGAGATTGTCAAATTTTGTGACAAGATTTTTTTGAAAGAAATTATTTGAAATCAAGAATTAAATTTACTTTTTAATAAGTACATTTGATGAGTTCATAGGCAGGTTTGGCTTACCTATATTACTGGTTAATTAACAAGATTAAAAAGTGATTTAGGTCATTCAATGAAGAGTTTCAGCTACGGCAAACATTAATATATGAAATATTCTTATTGGGACACGCGCGCACACAAAAAAATCCCGCATTTAGAGAGAAAGCCCCACCTTGCATGTACCATCTTAATTAAATTGTTGCTAGGAAACAGAAGCAATCTTTTGGTAAATGGGCAGGGTTTAGCAAAGTGTAAAGAGGCCACTCACACAATGGCGACACATTGACTTGAAATACATCCTTCGCAAACTTACTTTCAGACTAACCCTTATTTCCCCTGTCTTTCAGGCCAGCAAACAGAGGACACAATATGAGATTCTCACCTCCACTGGTGACTTATGGGGAATCAGCTCCTATGGCCTTCTGGGATACTATAGACGGATCATGCCTCCAGCCACTGCGCCCGGCAACTATCTCCAGTGGCAACAATTCCTTAGTGACAAATACTTCTGTATAGGATCCTCACTTCGGACAAATGTACAGCTGCACACAAGCAAGACAGCAAAGGTGTCATGTCTGCGATTGTGGAAATAAATCTCATGTCTGAAGAAACCTTTCCCTGAGCAGGAAACAGTAAAGTTTTCTTTCTTCTGTCTAGAGATTTATTGTTATGTGAACACAAGCGGCTAACATCCCACGGTTCTTCGAGAATTATTACACTCTCTCATTAACCTCATTGATTTATAGATGTAACAGACATAAGACTCGCTATCCTTAGCTAATTACTGTTAGCTTTTTAGGCAATAATACTTTCACATTCATGAAGCAAAATAAATGAGGCCATTTTGTTGAGGCATGACAACGCAGACCAAAACTTTTTTCTTTCTACACGTATGTCAATTTTGAGATTTTGTTTTTATTTTACTTAATAAAGTGTTTGTTTGTTTGTTTTTTTGTCTAATGGCAAGAAAACATTCAAAACACACTTTTAAGCTTCTTTTATTGCATCTTGTCAATTTGTTTCTTTAGAGTTCCATTACAATATATTTTTCTCAGAATTATTTGTTTCTACTGCAATTCCATTTCAGTAGTAAGCCTACTATAGCCTACACCAAACGTTGTTTTATTCATATCTAGCTATATTCACATCAGAATCAGAATCAGAATCAGAAAGAGCTTCATTGCCAGGTATGTTCACACATACGAGGAATTTGTTTTTGTGACAGAGCTTCTACAGTGCAACAGAATTACAGAGACAGGACAAAAAACAGATAATCTATATTTCTACAATCTACACATCTATATTTTGAAGGTGTTTTTAATATCCTTGATTACATGCAACATTTTATTCTACAAAAATGAATAAATCAACTTATAATTATTAAGCGATTAAAATGGAAAGAGATTTTAACTTGCATATTTAAACACAAAATATGACTTTTAATTTCACTATTAGCACAGTTTGCAATGGCTTGCCCTAATTAGAATAGCCCATATTTTCCTATATTAATAAACAACGCACACATTATTTTGTGTAGGCCTACTTGTAGAAAAGTTTTCGTATGTAACGTCATTATCAGCCACTTATAATGAAAATAATAAAGATACTCACTGGATTTTGTTGTGTTTTTCTGCTCATTGATGTCTTCAGTGATGGTGCTGGTATGCTGGACTAATGGCGGTGTCCCAAGGGGGCTTCGGTTGAGTGACTGCCGACCTTTGCTGCCCTCGGACCACTAGCCATAGTTCAAATTGAGGCACAAGGGACACATCAGGGGCAACTAAGGGCTAAAGAGGATTATAGATCGGCGGACACACGCCTGACGAAGACCGCTTGACCGAAGCGATGTGAGGCCTTGTGATTTCATCAAAACGGAAACGTGGAAGTCAGTCATTAAAATGTATTTTGATCAAATTTGAATGACTTAATAAAACGGAGAGAAGTACAAACAAAGTCTAAATATTCACGCCTAGAGTCTGCGCGCATGTGAAATTAAATGAATGGCTCGTTTTTTTGTTTTTGTTTTTTAATACACGTAACAGCCCACTATGGCAGCACGTGCTCTCCATCTCCTGAGCTGCTCTGAAAGGTCACTTAAAATTTACAGATTCATTTCAGAGTGAAAAATAAAATAACATATGGACACAAATAAAAACCTAAATATCTTCACGACAACCCGCCAAAATAAAAGCTCTGCTAAATTTGATTAGGAGATAGAAACATGTTTCACAAAAGTTTGTAGTTTAAAATTAATAGTACTGTAAAATTAAAACACTTTTTTAAAACATAGCAATCCTCTGTTTCCTTCCATATTTTAATTTGAACAGGATTTGTTTTGTTTTTTTAAATGTGTTAAATTTTCAATAAATTGTTTATAAAATTGTATTTCTTGATTTCAAATGGACATCCTATTTGATTACTAAAACATCAAAACTAGTATGGACACTGATCTCTATTATTATCAGTAAGTCTGGAAGTAATCCAGAAAAAAAAAACAATATAAATGGAATTTTGGAAATGTAAAAAGACCTTAGGTGAAATAAATATTGTTTGTTATTGCTGTGAGCTTATTGTGTGAAATATGATTTTGGAACTTTATTTTTATATGAAACCTGTGATTATTTTTACACTTCAACATTTGTTTACATGACAGTGTTCCAAAACCATATTTTAAATGTGTTCCTCATATTCCACACGTTGTCATTTTAACATCATTGCAGATGTAAAGCTCCAGTTTTTTTTTTCTTTTTCTGTAAGTGTATGGGATTTAGTACGTTTTCTTCATAACATATAGAAGTAATCTGTATATGTGCATTGTGCCTGTAATATATTTATATAATTCTGTTTTAATGCATAAAACAGAATGGTTGCTTTTTATGATATACACCTTTTTATTTATGAATCCAATACTGTTTTCAAAATTACTGTAAATTAATACAATTAAAATATGACAAATTTGAAAACAAATGCAAATGAATATTGCAGAACAAGATATGAATTAATCATGAAGGTTCGTAATACGTTTTAACATACTTCAGACATTTCTCAGATTGTCCTATCCTAAAGTCAAGCACCTCTTTCTTAGCACTCCATTTTCATTTACGAACAGCTCTGATGTGCACAATATCTCTGAGATGAAATGAACAATTTGTAGTAAGATATATATATATAAAAAAAATTAAGAACCAATGACAAGACATACAGTCAAATTAAAGGTGCTCTGATCTCATTCAGTTTATACCTGTCACTGCATCGTGCTTTCACAAGGGGGCAGTCACTTCTGTTCAAATGTCCTGATGTGAGCTCCATCCTCAAATCATTATGGAGTGTATTTAATTGCATTACAGTTGGCACTGCCAACACTGTCCATTCTCAGAGACTCTATAACATATATTAAAAACATAAATAAGATAATCGCTTCTATTCTCCTCACATTAAAAACAATATATAGATGTAAAGTAGTTAGTTTGCAAGTAACACGTCCATGCATTGCATACGAACTGTTCTGGAGTGCATTTGCATTATGTAAAATCAAGTATAGCCTTTGAAAACAGCTCTCAGTGCAAAACCAAAGCATCCAGATTCGTTAGCTTCCTCAAGCGTCCGTGCTTTCAGTCTATTCATTTCTAGACAAAAAGAACAAGGTTAGGTCACCCATTATTACAAGTTCTCATTATTTATTTTGCTGCTCTCAACTGAGCTAACACAATAATGAAACTCTCATTATTTAGCACAGACAGTGGAGCGGTCATTAAAAAGATACCTTTTGAGAAGATTCGCTTGTTCGGGCACTGGGAACGACGACCCTCGGTGGGCCTCGGATGAAATGCTTTGAGTGAATGGAGTCTTCTTAGGGAAAGAAAAGAGCCTCTTTGCCTGTTTGTTTTGGAATTTGTCTCATTGATCCAAGAGCGGCAACTAAAAGAGGAGGCCAGTATCGACAATAGCACTCAGGACAACATTACACCAGCGAGCACCATTCACTGTGCGAATTCATTTCATTCACAGTAATTCTGCCATTACAAAACTGCCAATTTTAAGAAATAAAAGCCCAAAACTCTGCAAAATTTACCACAATGGATTATGTGACAACAAGACTTTAAGTTTTCTTGACAATCATTTATTAAACAAACTGAAAAATAATAAATAAAGATAAGTACTTAAAATGCATTAGACCGACAGATCAGTTTAGGCCCAAGGGTTTTAAAACAGATACCTCTCTACTGGAATACTGAAGAAAATAAAAGTGATTTGTCTACAATATCTCAGTATGGATCAGTCATGAGCCTCGTACACTGTTATTTGGCATTAAGGTCAGAAATGTTAACATACATGCTTACTGAAAAAAATATGTATATAAGTGTTGTACTTAGTAACAATTTAATAATATTTTTTAAATCGATTTTGGTCATTTTTCTGATTTTTAATGGTGGGGAAAATCATAAGGCAGTGAACTAAATCCTAAAGGTTAATGTAAGACTAAATTGCCCATTGTTGATTAATAAAGGATGTAAATGTTAACAGCTAAAATAAATTTTTGCATCCTTCAATGTTCACAGCTTGATAATCAACAACAGAAAAAAAAGGCTTCAGCATATAGACAAATATTGATTGTGCTGTTGATGATAAATGTCTATGGAAAATTGATTCAACTGATATTTGTTAATGCAAAGAGCTGTAGATTTGTTAAAATAAAATCCATCATAACAACAATCAAAACAGGCAGGATCAATACATTCATTGTCTGCGTACCCTCCTAAAACTCAAAACAGAGGGTGAGAATAAGACTCTTACAGTAGGTTAACACTAAAAAAAAGACTAACAGACAAAAAATAAGACATAAAAAAATACCTGATATGCCTCTGTGCAGTTTTTGTAACTGTAGTGCCCAATCTTACAATATTAAAGCGGACCTCATTAAACAATGTTTCTTTGTGATCAAGCCGCATGTTCTCTTTTGGCTTGTGCCTCTGCATGTGTGCTTCCGATTTCCAGTGGGAAATACTGTACACACTCACGGGGGAATACAAGGATACTTGGCACCTTCACATGAAACAAATCCAATCCTGTTACTTGATGCATTACAGAAAATCAATAAGCTCCATCCAGAAACATGGAGCCCACTTAGAGGATGTGTTTGAAGTCACTGGACCCGAAATTTAAAGTGAAACATCTGACCGGTTAAATGACGGGGAAGGGTATCAGATGAGCGGAGGCCACTGCTTTAGACAGTTTTTTTGAGTTAGCTTTTATACTTGATCAAGATGCCCTTTTTAGATTTACCCACCAGCAGCAGGGGTCACTGGGAGCCTGCAGGCACTGATGTTAACACACTCTCACATGCGCGCTCACACACTTAAATTATCTCTCAGTCTTCTTCAGTCAAATGAAACACTCCTGGTGAGAAAGCTGGTTTCAGACCCTCAGACAATGGACAAATAAATACACCTTTAATACGCACATTTCTCCTGGATGAATCCCCTCACTTCACTCTCCTAGCTTGACTAAAAACACTGTTTCGAATTCACGTACCAACAATGAAAACCTCTCGTACAGCAGAACCCAGTATCTACTTTGGAGAAGTAAAACAACTTTAAAAAAAAAGGAAAAAAAATACTATTAAAAACCATAATTCTTATGAAATTCATTAAAAAATAAAATGAAGTACATCAAAGACCATGAGTGATCCCTTCCTTCCAAGCTTCTGGTGGCTCAAAAAAAAAGTCAGCATTTTGAGGTCTCCTTCAGTTGGCATCCCCCGTTCATTGATGCATCAATGAATATTAAATTGAGTGAATTATGACTATTGTCGTTTGTGAATTTGTTAGGTTAAAACAATGCAGAAGTCCTTCAGAGAAGAACCTGACTGATATGGTTGTTGGAAAAGGGAATGTTTGAGTGCCTCGTGCTGCACAGTTCAGTCGAAACAAGCCCTTCCAGATGCTATGCGGCCATCAGATACTGGTGGTAGAAGAGGCCGAAGAGAGAGGTGGAGAACAGACATGCGGCGATCCACCAAGTGAAGAAAGACAGGAGCCCTCGAAAAAGCAAGGGGGAGAATACAGTCCTCAGCCCCCCAAGAGCGACCGACAGCTGGGCCACAGTTTGAGAGGCCTCCATCTGGCTTTGCCCCACCTCGGCAGGGCTAGAGTCTTCGTTTAATAGACACGGCAAACTCTCTTCAGGGTAAATCACCCACGAGTGTCCACCTGGGGGTCGAAAGAAGAGTCTGAAAAATTCAAGAAACCCAACGGGGCCGATCGAGATTGTGTCAAGAAGAACTTTAATGCACTCACCTAATGTCTTTAGCAGCAAAGTAGTGTGTAACAGCATCACCAGAGGCGCGATGTACTGTAGAGCTATTACACACAGGTAGTAAAAGACTCGGGCCACCTGTGTGAGGGAAAACAAATTTGCAGTTAAAACACTTAGGCAAATTTTCTTCAAAACAAGCAGCTTGGCAGGAGACGAGCTCATCAAACAGACTTGCTGAAACCATCACTGGGAGCTTAAGTACAGAGGGAGGCTGCGAGCATATGATTCTGCAGCAGATGTAAGACCAGACACCCCTGCTACTCTACAGCCATTTGCGAGTCTCACTTATGGCTTGGAACATCAAACGGGCTCTTTTCCTCAGCTCCAGCTGTGGAGTGCTGTGGGTTTTGATCCTTGCGCTCCACTAAACTCAAATAGCCTCCTCATTTTGGAGCTTTGAGGGCAACAATGCCACGCAGTCCTTTTTCATACCGACATATTTCCACCTTTGAGGAATGTCGACACTGTAATGTAGGCCTCTAGAGTAGACGCCACAAGAGGGTCCCTGAGTGCATTTATTAACCAGTATCAGATCAAACATCACAAGAACAATCCACTGAAGATGCTTGGGATAGAAGGGATATGGGCCAAAAATAAAAGATGGCTTTGTGTTCGATAATGTAATTGCAAATTATCGACATTATTCTGTGACTATCTGCTATCTCTGGCGTTTTTGATATAATGACACGTCGTTTATCTGAAAGAACAAGATGTAACAAGAGCAACAAAAAAAAAGTGGTAAAAGTCTATGCACCATCTTTTGGAGGTCCACAGTACTAATGCGTCCTGCTTCCTTCTTCATTTGTAAGACGCCCTTCTGGGCCAAGTTGAGGTAGGCCTGGAGGTGATGCCGCATCATGGCTAGTCTCAGCACACAGAGAAGCAGGATCACCCACAGACGCAATGTGTCGTACGTCTTCTCAGACATTCTGCAAGCAGATGAAGAAGAGTGACACTCAAACAGAGCCAGTAAAATAAGCCTCAACATTGGCATTTGACTTGAGTAATGAGAATTAAACAAAAGTCTCAAAGGAAAAACAAAACATCACTTCAAGTAAACAGGAAGAACATCTTTTACTACCACAATGTGATGCATTTATGAATGCAACCATATTTTAAAAGGTAGTGTAACTATTTTATTACTGAATCTGATTAAATTTTAATACTTTTTGATTACTTACCAGATTATCACACACTAATGTCTGGCCTTATGGCTATTTGAGCGAATTGTATGAGCCAACATAACATTTATTAGTTTGTGATAATAAATGAACCGATTAGACTTGATCTGCATAAATAAAAAGAGATAGTTCACCTAAAAAAAAAAAACAATTCTGTCATCATGTACTCACTCTTCACTTGTTCAAGTCCTGTTTGAGATTCTTTCCTCTGTTGAACACAAAAGAAGACATTTTGAAGAAGGCTGTAAACCAACCATTGACTTCCATAGTATTTGTTTTTCCTACTATGGGAGTCAATGATTACATATTTTTAGCTCTCTTCAAAATATCTTCTTTTAAGTTATACAGAAGAAAGAAACTAACAAAAGTTTGGAACCACCTGGGGGTGATGAAATAGTGAGTAAATTTTCATTTTTGGGTGAACTATCCCTTTAAGTTCCACCACTCAACCTAACCCTCAGTGGGACATAAACAAGTAAAATGTTCAAATGAGATGCTATGAATTCCTCAAAGAGTAAATGGTTACTAATTTTCACAACAGCCCATTATTTAAATAAATTATACATTCAAAATTATTTTGATTTAAAAGTGCAAATAATTTTTCTTTACAATACTGCGAATTAATGAAACAAGTCAAATAAGACCAGAAATGTATATAAAAATGTTATACTTTAAGGTATGTTTCCTCAATTTGACAAACTAGTAATGTGAGGTACTCACAAAGGCACATTGTCTTTCCCAAATGTGGGATTTGTTATGTAATCCTTTGTTATGGGCTTCACCCATAGCAGTACCATGATTAAGGGGGCCAAGAAGTTGATATGCAGCAAAGTCCTGAAATATGAATGCATAAAAACAACCGATTAGTCATCATAGACATGAGCATCAATATTAGTGGAGCATCAAATGTCATAAAATACCACTGCTTTAAATATAGCATTTCCCAAGCACAAAAAGCATGAATGTAATCCAGGCCAAAAAGAGGTGTAACTGTAAGCCCCATAGTGTCATGAGAGCAGGTATGGAGAGCTGGCCACGCTGAAGAGGATTAGCTATGTGAGATGTGTAATGCTTAACTCCTCTTTTGTAACACAGTTACCCTAGAGCCCAATGCTGTCTGAAAATGGTGAGAGGATCTGAATTAACATGGAAATATTGCTAATGGCTATTAATTTTCAATGCAAAATTGTTATATTCAGCTTGACAAAAATAATACAAATCTGAATATATACATTTTTATATATATGGTCAGGGGCAGCACGGTGGCTCAGTGGTTAGCACTGTTGCCTCACAGCAAGAAAGTCGCTGGTTCGAGTCCCGGCTGGGCCAGTTGGCATTTCTGTGTTTCCTAGTACTGGGTTGCGGCTGGAAGGGCATCTGCTGCGTAAAACATATGCCGAAATAGTTGGCGGTTCATTCCGCTGTGGTGACCGCTGATAAATAAGGGACTAAGCCGCAGGAAAATGAATGAATATATGGTCAAAGAACAGCTAATAAGAGCAACAATATATTCATAATTCAACTACTGAAGTGGCTGGTTTAAAAAAAAATAGTGCTGGGTAAGTTACTTCAAGGGCGTCACGGTGGCGCAGTGGGTAGCACAATTGCCTCACAGCAAGGCATTTCTGTGTGGAGTTAGCATGTTCTCCCCATGTTCGTGTGGGTTTCCTCCGGGTGCTCCGGTTTCCCCCAAAAACATGCTGTATAGGTGAATTGAGTAAGCTAAATTGTCCGTAGTTTATGGGTGTCTCCCAGTGATGGGTTGCAGCTGAAAGGGCATCTGCTGTGTAAAACATATGCTGGATAAGTTGGCAGTTCATTCCGCTGTGGCGACCCCAGATTAATAAAGGGACTAAGCCGAAAAGAAAATGAATGAATGAATAAAGTTACTTCAAAAAATTCACTACATCATTTAAATAATTTTTTTTTTTTTTTTTAAATGTAGATTTTAAAAAATTGATCAAAACTCAAAATGTTTAAAAGTAATGACACCATATTTCAAACATATATTGACATTAATTTTCTAAAACATTTCATTGTTTAAGGATGTACAATTGTTGGATAATCTACTTTTCTCTTTAGTTGAAAATCTTTTATTATTCTGCAAAATATCTGATTAAAAAAAATAACGTTCTCTGAATTTATACCTTTTGTCAAACTAATTTCTCTATTTTTTTTAAAGTGTATGCAATTATCTTAATAAATGTAGCCTTCAACTAAAACAATATTATTTGTCTGCAAAATATATTGGTATAACAAAAATACAACTAATCTGCTTCTCTGAATTGGTTTATACAGAACTGTTGAATGTATGTACATTATTTAAGCAAGTATATTATAACTGTAATTAAATTAACAGTAGTCCCTTACTTTGCTTTTTCAGTGGAAAAGTAATCTGATAACAGTTACTCAATTGTATCTAATTACACCCAAAACTGACTGGACATAATATCAATTATGTAAACATATTAAATGCGACTTTTTGAAATATTTACTGTGTGACTATGCAGTTGTTTAGCGTGAGGGCATCGAGATGCATCTGGGCCAATCGCAGGCCGGGGAAGGTGAGGAACGCTCCAATGAGAGCGCAAAGAAGTGCCAGGATCAGCTTAAAGGTTAGCTTGGATATGGGGCCCCTGTAGAGACAGAGGAAGAGAACAAGGCCTGTTCACCGCAGGGAAGCACAAACCATCACATACACTGCTTAATCCCAACCCACAGAGACATGCTATACTGTAAACACACACACACACACACACATCCTACATGGAGACGCACTGGCCATAATACTTACTGGGACTCGAGGCCTTGATTCTCCAAAAACTGCACGGCACTTTCAGAAAAATTTGCAAAGCCTACGAAAAGAGAAATAGGAGGACAGAAACGGTTTATCGAGAAACATTCTTACAAACTCTTTAAACAAATGTCAAAAAGAAAAATTGTAGTAGATGTGGGCAATATTCATAGTCTAAAATAATATAATAATTTTTGATTTATCAATGTGCACATTGACATTATCAAGCGTGGCACTTTTGTTGCAAATACCAAACTATTTTTAAAAATCTATATCAAGCAATATGTAGCCTTTTTCATGTTGTTTTTTAGAATGCTGATGAAAAATATACAGGGCTTTTCCCAAGATTTTCCCAAAACTTATTAATAAAATATAAATGAACTTAATTTAAGAATTATATCAGGACATTTATGAAAGTTAAAAATGGCATTGTAAAAGTTAAGATCCCTTGGAAATCAGAGGGCAAATCCTGACATGCATTTATTTATTTATTTTTATTTTTTCCACTTCTGTCAGTGCTGTGAACTAACCATCACACAGAATATGAAAAGCTTTAAGTGTCAGACATTTTAACCTCAGGTCTCACATCTACAGACAACTGGCCACATTTGGCACATGACATTGGAAACACTTCCAAAATTTGGAATAAGAATGCTGTAGTGTTTACAGCTCTGACAATTAGCACTTCTCAAAATCACCTATGCACAAATTATTGCAAAGTCCAGTGTTGCCAGGACCATAGTTTTGCTGCACATTTGTTTTTTTCATAACAAGCCACGGCTGCCTAAAAGGTTTGTTCTCACAAATACAAAATGAAAACTGAATCATTTCCTAATGGACATTGATCCCGGAATGCTTACTTGGCAACCCAAAAACCAATGCAAGTGAGTAAAATCCTTTGATAGCAGGTAACATATTAAAGGATCACTCCACCTTTTTTGGAAAATAGTCATTTTACAAATCACCTTTAGTTAAACAACCGAGTTGGAACTGGCGGGAGCACTTATAGCTTAGCTTATAATCATTGAATTGGATTAGACCAGGAGTGTCCAAACTCAGTCCTGGAGGGCCGGTGTACTGCTCAGTTTAGCTCCAACTTTCTTTAACACACCTGCCAGGAAGTTTCTAGTACATCTAGTAAGAGCTTGATTAGCTGGTTCAGGTGTGTTAGATTAGGGTTGGAGCTAAACTCTCCAGGACACCGGCCCTCCAGGACCACGTCTGAACACCCCTGGATTAGACCATTAGAATCTCATTCAAAAAAATGTTATTTTAGATTATCAATACTACTTATTGAATTTTTGAAGTGGAGTGGAGTGTCAGTTACCCACCCACATCTGAGAAAGATACTTAGAAGTGTTTTGCGTGCAAAAAGTCAGTTAGTACTTTAACACATATACTGTGTCTACAAGTATGTGTATTACAAAATATCAGAGAAAGCATTGTAAACCTTTTCCTTGTGGGAATCCAGCAATTGACTGGTTGGACAAGGAAATTAATTGGGCTACTTTTCATTCCTTTTGGCTGGGTTTTGAGCTGTCAATGGGCTGGTATTTTCAGACTCTTTAAAGCACGTCCAAGAGTTTTAGATGCTGTAGGGACATCAATGTTACATTTTTAATGCATCAGAGATTTCACTAAAAAAGTCATTTAGATTTTTAAATTGTCTGTATGTGAGTGTGTACCTTATTTGCTTCTTTGTAAAATCAGCGTACAGTTTCATTACCTACATGAACTATTTTGTGTGTAATTTTGGACTACAATGAAAGATATTGCAAAGTCTTAAATTCTGTGATACCCACATACTGCAAAAAATGAAACCAATATATATATATATATATATATGTATATATATATATATATATATATAACTTGACACTATACCTGTCTCAAGGCCAAATTCCAGGTAGTTCTCTGTGACAATAAGGATAGCCATGGCTTTCACAAAGAAGAAAAAGGCAAAGGTGATGCAGAGGGAACGCTCACCGCCCTCCTCTAGTCTGAAGTAGTGAGCCGTGAGGGAGAAAAGGATCTTCCTGAGAGAAAATGTAGCTAAGGTACAATTTCACACACAAAAACACTTTTGCACATTACACAAAAACTGCTCTAAACAAACAAATAAATAAATGCTTGAATTAAATTTAAACCCATTTTCTTTTCTTATTTTGACATTCTGAAAAGTTTCCCATACACACTTGACATAAACAAATTGTTAAAGCAATCCACACTGACAAGGATCCACAAAATTGACTAAAAATGCTGTATTATGCACACCAGGCCATGTTGGCACTGTCACTTTGTGAAGAAACAAGTCAAGTATTTGCACATGCCTATTGACTGAATGCATAATATACATGCATGTGATGCCACCATTTTAATGTTTAGCATTTTTGTACTTTAGACTTGATAATACATCATAATAAAAAAAAAAAATTAAATTAAAGTAAAATAAAATTTGAATTTTGAAACCAATTTTTAAATGCTTGCATTTTCAGGCACCCAAAATGCAACTGTAGTGTTAATTGTAGTTATAACAGTGTTGAATACTGTCAGAGCCAATAGCCTTGTGGTTTAATGCGTTAACGCACAGCACTACAGTGTTCACGATGACCAGAGTTCGATTACCAACTCAATGTCCTTTGTCGAATACTCCCCTCTCTCTGCTCCCAATGTTTTCTTGTCTATAAACATTACTGCCCTATCTTATTAAAGGTGAAAAAACCCTAAAAGCAATAAATAAAAACAGTGTTGAGTGAATGTATTCTAAAAGATAAATTATCTCTCTGCATTGGTTACTGGTTGAAGCTCGGAACAAGTTCAAATCACTGATGCTTGCTTACAGGACAGCCACTGGCACTGCACCCTCTTACCTCCACCTGCTCCTGAAGGTCTACAACCCCTCCAGGAGGTTCCGGTCAGGGTGTGAGCTCTGCCTTGTGGTGCTATTGCAGAGAGGCTATAAGTCACTTTCCAAAACCTTTTCATTCAATGTTCCTCACTGGTGCAATGATCTTCCCATTCCCACTCAGACTGTGGATACACTGGTATCGTTTAAACAACAACTAAAAACCCATCTCCTGAACCCCAGTGAATAACACCAAAACCACGAATAGAAGCACTTTCTCTCTCTCTCAAAAAAAATCCTGCTCTAGCACTAAATTCTCTGAGCACAAACAAGTTACTTAATAACTAGCGCTTCTCTGTGTATTGCCTCTTCTTGTTGAATCGCTGAATGCGCTTTGGACAAAAGTGTCTGCTAAATGACTAAATGTAAAAGTAAAAGACCATAAATACTCGCAGACTACCAAGTCATTCCAGACACAACAAACTCATTAAGAGACACGCACTTCATCTGTTCTAAAATTGTCCCAATATACGAAACATTTAACATCATTGTGTGACTCTTACAGAGTAAACAACTCTGTGAAATCTGTCAACTTTCCACCCTGACTTTCGCCTAACACTCCCAACGTCAATTTAGAGAAATGCATTTAAATGCATCCCCCCCCCCCCCATCAACCATTGTCAAAGATAATTTCCCTAAGGTGAGAAACGACAAATTCGAAAAGCAAAGACAGAAAACGTCCAGCTGCGCCTCTCCTGTTACAGCAGCTCGCCCGTACGTGCCAGTTTTGATTATACCGGTCTAGGGTCAATCATTCAACTTGTGGTTATGTCGTGCAA